>KN509133.1:0-34256 GCA_000787155.1 Scartelaos histophorus
GGGTTGAAGGGTGGGGTAAGGGGGGTGTCCAAATCACTGTTCGTCAGAGTCAGTGAGGAGATGGTGTGACAGGGAGCTGCAGGGACCTGGTGCCTGCATATGGACTGTATAAACAATACAGCCAAGCATGGTGAGAGCAGCTTATCTGTGCCTATATTTATGAGGAAGTGTGCTATCAGTATGGAGCAGTGCCAGAGCTGCTATTAAAATGAGAATATAGGACAATGTCTGCATTTTAAAGTGGAATTGTAGTGTTAATATCAGTTAAGGTGAAGCTGTAGGTATACATTATAAGGTATGGGCGCAAGAGGCTCCCAAGCAAACCAAATTGATTGCCCATTACTTTTTAATGGATCTAGCAAATTGTAGCTGCAAATGTGATGGACCCAATAAAAGAAATCTTGTCGAGAAAATAACAAAACAACACAAATATACTGACCTAAATGAACAGTGGAGTTTTATCAGAAAATTCTCATAAAACATGCAGTTGGTCATCATTTTAGGCTTTAATTTATTTCAGGGTTCACAGGTCAAGGGGTCTTTATTGTCTGCAAAGGCCAAATGAGCAGAAAGCAGAAATACAGAATCATAAAAAAGACTAATTATAACATAGGCATGCTTTTAGTAAGTTATTTAAAACACAAATTCGAAATTGGAATTAAAAGCATTTTTGTGTTTGCTTCAAAGGTCACAGACTTTAAACCTTTTGTATTGCTTTTTTAAATAACATACATATTCCTAACAGATAAACTGTACAAAATTAGCTGTTTGGTTATTGCAAATTATTATAATTCACAACCATGGTTTAAACTTCAGTTTAACAAAGAGGAATAAAATGGTATGTACCCAAACACTTTCTTATGAGTGTCTGTTTAACACTTTTAATAGCACTTCTCTTTATGTTTACCATCACATCTGTTAAACTGTGATAAAAAATGGCTTTGTTATGACTGATATAACTGGTAAGCAGAAGTGCCTTTCCTTATTACCATGACTTTTCAAAGGAGGAACCAAACATGTTCTACTGAAGGGCATATAAGTGTATATTGTCTGGACGAAGGGCAATCGAGTCTTTTCAGTCCAGGCGCCTCGGCTTTGAAACGACCTGCCTGAGGAAAAAAGGCTTGCACCATCAGTATCATCTTTTAAATCACTTCTTATAACCAATTTTTATCGGCTGGTCTTTCTTTAGCTGGTTTTAGCTTCATTTTATTGCTTAGTTGTTTTTATTCTAATTATTTATATATTTAGTTATTTGTTATAATTAACTGGTTTGGTTGCATCATTGTCTGTTTTTGTGTGCCTTCTGTATGCTGTTTCTTCACTATTTTCCACTTTATGATGCCATGTGTTCATATGGGAAGTGCTCCACTGTGTTTTTAAACTCCATACATCTACACTAGAATAATTTGGATCAGATCGTCCCTGGAATTGCCAATCTCTATAGAACAAAATTAAAAGTAGCTGTTAACTTGAAATTGACTGCTTCATGACATCACAAGGGGGAGCAATGCATTTTGGAGACAAACTCATATTAAAGGATTAGTCAAACATGTGTGCATGAAACAAAACTTAACTCTGGGTATGTTTTTGAGGAGGTAACTGCTAATATGGCCAAAACTCACAAGAATCCATTTTGTGCAATATAATTAAGGCATTCTGAGGTCACTGTGGGACAATGCCCTCAGACCTCACACTGACACTAACCCACTGTAATTGACTTTGCATCTTTGAACCTAAACGTGGGATTACGTCATTGACCTATTGACCTATGTCTGAAACGAACCCCACAATAATTATTCACGCTAATCACAGAAGCACTAAACATATTTATAGAGGACTCAATAAAACAGAGATTTATTGACTTATTGCCATGAGTGCACATGGTAAATTTGACCAATACCACAGAGCCATTTGCATGTGCTCAATTATACATGCAGCGTGTGACAAACATGTGCACTCCCCTTTAATGAGAGGGAATTATTTATAACATGCTGTGCTCTTATCATCCATCCAGCCCAACAGGTACAAAAAGACCCCGTTCAAGGGCACCCAAACTTCGCTGCAAGCTGTTACCTGAACAAACGCGCATCATTCACCACTTCAAATCAACTTAGACAAACTATATTGATCCACAAGGGAAATCTGGATACATTACAATATATTATAACAACAATGAGCAAATATATGAATAAATAAAGGGCCTGGTGTCAATATGGTTTAATGTAAAGATTAAAAATATAGAAATATAGTCATACAAGTATATTTCCACTATATACAAGAGGTCGTAAGGAGAAACACTACAGGTGAAATAGTGATTGACATGACAGTGCTTTATCTATTATATAAGGGTGAGTTGTTGTACAGTTATATGGACTATGGTATGAATGTAGTCCTGTATTTCTCACTGTTTGACTGAAGCTGTATAGGAGCCTGTTTGAGAATGAGCTCAGTCCCTCTATATTAATTTATTTTAGAGGGCCATGTCAGTCTTTGTAAATCTTATAGTGTACTGCTATACCTCCCCGCTCACATTTTAATTCAACCATTTGCACTGCACCTTCTCAGCATGGAACAAAAACATCAGAAAACAATTAGTTTCCTAATTATTATGACGCAAAAAATATGCAGGAGTGTCTTTCTGAAAGATAATTGCATTCTGAGTTCTCCATTAAGAGGCTCATGGAGAGATTTGTAGCCTCTTTCTCTACTCAGCGCCAAAACACTGGTAGCTTCTTAATTAATACTTACTCAAGCCAAGACATACAAATGCATTATAGACAGATTGTAGAGGGAACCCGTCTGCAAAACAAAACATCTATTGTATCCATTATTATACTTGGCCCTATGTTGAGTCGCACAAGACTGTCTCACAACTGTCTCTATTTACTAGGTTATAGACCCTGATTGTATGAAGAAGTGGACATCACCCATAGTATTTAGAGCCAGTCAAATGAAGCACACAGAGGCTAGCAGTTATAGGAACAAATATAGGACAAAATAGCTACATAAAAGCACCAAGATCATGTAGAGCTGGTTAATATAAACATTTTAAAACCAAAAGAAGTCCGACAGCAGCAGTGACAGACTGAGGGGTGACAATTTTTCAATGTAAAGTCAACTGGAGTCGATGGAGCCGGAAGCATCCCCCATGATCACTTCCTATTTTGAACGTGGAGGCTAGTGGGGTTAGCTCTGTCCACTTATATATACAGTCTAGAGTTAAGTGGTTATGACTCAGTATTCAAATAAAGGTGTAACACTGTTTATTCTGACAGAGAGGTCACAAATAAATGGAAAACCATGATAATGGGAAGGAGATCCAGTGTAAAAGTACAGCCAAAGCAGCATAGATAAAGAAGAAAGAACCATTATTTAGTTTTATAGATATATTAGAATGTACCTGCTAATTAAAATCTTGACTCCAATGACTTTAGAACAACACAAATAATCAGAAAGAGCAAAATTCTTATGAGCTCGCTATGACAACAGATGTAATGCCAATAAATATTAGCAATGAGCTGGGCAAATACTGTCCAAATGCTGGCTCATATATTTCCCTCAATTTCTACTCCCTTTGCTTCTGTGAGGTGCTAGTCATTTTTTGTTGTGTTTTTTTAGTTTCTCCGAGTGTTGCATAGAGAATGTTGATGTAAAAAATTAATCAGCAAGTTACCAAACATCTTTCTGCTTTCTGGACTCAAAGTCAACACTGTTAAAAACAGAACTGATGTTGTTCTTGCTCTCTGTGGCACCTGGCTCTCCAGATATAATCTATTTATGGCTTTCACACTTCATTATGCCCAACACTAAAATACTTTCCTCTTGAACGTGTTTATCGAGTGTCTGGGAGTTATCAGTCACACAGCTGCAACACACAGCAACAACAGGGCACATCTCGGTACGACGGCGTGCACCCAAACACTGCTGCTTACATAATGTTCCTTGACCTTGAGATTGTAGATATGTGACATCTACAAAATCCTGTTGGAAAATCTGAACAAAAGCATTATTTGAAATGTCAGAGTGGTTATGAATTATTATGGACCGCCACAATAATACAATACAACAAAGTGGTACTCTCTCTTTGCATCTGATGCTGAGTCGGGACAAAGCTTGAATTAATTTAGCAAAAAGCCCTTTATAATGTAAGACAGGTCATTGGTGTGATCTGAATGCAGTAGTAGCAACGAGTTTCATAGCTGGGTTAACAATAGAGGTTTGACATAATCTCTAAAACAGCTTTTTGGAGAAAATTGATGAGTGCCTCTCAACATAAAACACATTCAAGAGTTCATAAAATATTTACAATAGTTGAGTGTCATCCATTTAACTGAATTCACAAATACAAACCTAGACACAACATGCTGCTTTAACTGAACACAGGCAGATAATAAAAAGCCTACTTCAAATAGAGAATGCAGTTAGTAAAAGGAAGATATGCTCAATGTGGCAGCCCAATTATAATTAAGCTTGACCATAACCAATTACAGTTGTCTGTTGACATCAGTGTCATTGTACGCACCAAAGGTTATCTTTCCCCGTTTTGATCTTTTAAAAAAATATAGCCTACTCCACCAAAACACAATAGGAGACTGTACTGGAATGTTGGCTGTGTCAGAACATATTAAAATTGCATAATTCTGTGTGGTAATCATATTGGGGCATGCACCATATTAAATGACAAGCACAGGGCCCTAGACTAAATAGGCTGTTTTAGACCTAATCCTACAATATTGTCACATGAGTAAGCAAGTGCACCTGACTTTTTCTAATTATTTTATTATTCAGCAATGAAAAAACAAAAAACAAAAACATTTATTTTAATTTGTTTATTCATATCATTTTGAAATCAGCTAAAAATGGGTCAGCAAAAAGCAGACACTAGTTTTGCCCTGTCTGTAGCCCACAGCACATATGACCTAATTCACCCAGCACACAGACTTTTGGATTCCTCTTTCGTTCACTACTGTAACTTTAGTGTTTTTATACAGTTAAACTTAGCCTTACAGCTGTCCTGACCCAGCTTCTAAGGAATCTACCATTAGTCCATATATGGGGCGCCCACAGTGAGCGACACGCCCTGCACCTCCCGCTCCCGGCCTTGTTGTGTCCTGTGGCCTCTGCAGCCAGGAAGTCCGCCCGTCCCAGCCCCCTCCTCCGTGCGTGTCATCCATTGTTGAGAAATAGACTGCGACATCGAAACAGGACTTTACCGAAACTTCTGAGGTAATTAATCTGTTAACAATCGAGACCTCTAGCCACTGGTAATCTGGTGCAAAGCGTTTTTCACTGGGCTGTGTGGATCGTCCTGCGACAAAGGAATAGCGGAAGTAGCGGAGAAACAAAAAGGGTGGAAAACTTTTGAGGAATTCCATAGTTCCACTCCTCCATTTTGAACTTCTAAACTAAACTTTTTATCACTTGTTTTGTGGTGAGTTATATCTTGTCCAGTTGTTGTATATACTCGGTGATCATGCGGAAGCTTGTAGTCCAGATTGATTTTGTGACTAGTTTGTAAATGGCTTATCTCAGCCATCGGACCAACGGTTAGCATTAGCTTTAGCCTCCCACTTACAGTAGGCTCATAGACTCGGCTACACTTTAGGACTCGCTCGGGAACATATCCACTAGTTTTCTTCAGCATATGCTAAACTTGCAGTGATTGTGTACAATATCTGCGTGTTTTGTTTCTAACCTTGTGTATATAAGTTATGGATTCACAATCGTAGTAAAGCTAACACTGAAGTTAGCAGAGCACCTCAACAGGTGTGGACCCGCCCTTGGTAACATGGTGTTCGACATCACGTAACTGTTATCTCTGTTATTTATCTGTGTACTTTTACTTTCTATTTATACGGTTTCTTAAGAACTTGGCCCTTGTAGTACATCGGAATGATTTTATATGGTGTGGCCTATCATATCTATTTAGCTTCTATTGTCAAAATAACTTTGTAACATCAAATGTCAGCGTAATCTCGATGTCAGTCTGTCCCATGGCTAACAAAATGTGAAAATTAATCAGCTGGGTGAGATTTTAAGGTCACTTTTGGGGCTTATGTCCAGCAGACGTCCTCAAAATCATGTTAAACCATGTGTTTCTGTTTACAGTAGAGCATATTTTACAGTATTACAGTACTATGTATGTACCTATGCTTTCATCTGTAGTAAATGTGAAACCTAAAGACTGCAGTGGTAACTGCAAAAGTGTCATCATCAGTCACTCAGCGGCCAGTCTGTACCCTCCATTTCTTTCTTCACATTACTGCATAACAAGCTAAACTCAAACCAGTGTATTGTTCACCAAATTCTAACTTTGCCTCTGAAGCAGTGAAGCCCTAGGGGCCTGCTGATTATCCCTGCCCCTCTGTGTTTGATAGGTAATCAATGGAGTTGCAGTCTCAGTGTGAAAAGAGAAATCGAATGTAGGCCAGTGTGTAACTGTGCTCTCCCATGCACCATTATTCTGTGAGGACAGGCCAGAAGGGCTCTGCCTCTGGTCATTATGTCTGAACTCTAACACAGCTTATGTCTGTATGTTACTCAAAACTATAAAGCCAGAAAAACTGAATCACCTTCGCACACTCTAGGCAAATCATGCTTTTCAAAGCAGGGAATTATTTTTGAAGTGCAGTAGTTAGTTGACCAATGTTTTCCTGAAAAATACAATCCACATAGAAGCCCATATTGGAGATGTGTCTTTTTCATTTTTATTTATATTGTATAAATATTGAGCATCAGGCCTGAAGTCTCATTCACCAGAGATATTCAGCTTGGGTGGATTGTGCCTCTGGGTAGTTTGCTGGGCAGCGTTTGTCAACAGGACAGTTTATGTTGCATGATGATGTGTCTTCATGCTACAGGTGAAAATAAGAGAGTAACAGATATCTTTGCTCTGTTTTGTTACAGGGTTGTAACAGCCACAATGTCAACCATCAACACAGCAAACATCAACTTCAAGTGGGATCCAAAGAGCTTGGAAATCCGCACTCTAGCAGTGGAGAGGCTGCTGGAGCCCTTAGTCACTCAGGTGAAACAAATCTGTATAACAGTGTGTGTGATAAGAAAGGATATCTATTTTATGTTAAATATGATTTTACTAGTAACTACATTCTGAAATAATGTCGACAGTCAATGTTAACAGAATTTTTTCTCTTGATGTTGACTTTGAAGATAAAACAGAATAAACGTTTGACCAGACAGTGAACTGCCAAGTCTCAGTATGTACCTTTTTGTCTAATCGTATTAAATTATGTATTTGTGTCTGGACTGTAGGTCACGACCTTGGTTAACTCCAGCAACAAAGGACCATCCAACAAGAAAAAGGGGCGCTCCAAAAAAGCCCATGTATTGGCTGCTTCTGTGGAAACTGCCACCCAGAACTTTTTGGAGAAAGGAGAGAAGATTGCGAAGGAGAGCCAGTTTCTCAAAGATGAGCTCACTGCTGCTGTGGAAGATGTCCGCAAGCAAGGTATATTGAAAACACACTTATTGCAGCAGTGTCTGTGCTTCACAGACTGTACTGAGTGCCTCTTAAGATAGGAGAAATCATACATAACTTATAAGCTATGTACATATCATCTGCCTTTGCGGACAGCCTTAAATCAAAAATTTACTTTGTGAATGACACATTTGTTTGGTATTGGATGTTTGGGGAGCCCAGTAGATTCATTTTAGCTCTGGGTAGACGTTTCGCATTCATTTGATGAATTAGGCTGCTGGTGTCTGGCTTTCTGTTGGGATCCAATTTAAGCATGCCTCGACCCTGAAGTGCATTGATTCTTTTTAGTGAAAGAGTAAAGAATCTAAATAGTTATCTGTCCACTGTCTGTGTTCTCATTGTGACTACTTATTTCTACTGACTGACTTCTCTCTCAGTTTGAAGTACAAAACAAAGATACAACATTATAATTCTGTACTAAACATTACTACTTCACTAGTTGCAAATAAGATAGAACCTAATTGATTTCACAGTGGAGATTCACTTGTCTTGGCAGCTGTTATGCAAATCGTAATAAAAGGGTGCATGCAATTAAAACCAAGATGAGAAATAAGATATTTACAAGAAATTATAATTTTATCACCTTTAACTGAAAATTACAGCCCTGTGCACAACATGGCTTCATTAATTTGTCTTTATACAAATTAAATCAGATTAAATGTTACCATAATTATTCCCAAACAAGTTGGACAGAGGCGCTTTTGTATTTTTGCATGTTTTCAATCTCGCTCGGTGATGGTGTGCCACTGAGCTGTTAACACTCCTTGCTGTTTGAAAAAGGTCAGGCATGTTCTGTTTTCAAGTGGTGCTGCTCTGTACCGGTTTTGGGTTATTGATGTGTTCAGTGGAACTTGTTTGTTGTTTAAAATGGCATGTTGCTTTGGTAGTGTGATCAGATTTCTTCTTTGTCGCAACATGCCCAGTGAAGCATTTCAGACCACACTTCCTCTTCGGCTCCCACTTTTGTAAATCAGTTTTCCCTGCGATGGATGTGGAGCTGATTTAGTAATCATACTGTTGCAGTTTAGACAATATTGTTTTCCATCTTCATTAAAGTAGACAAAATAATCATTGTGGTTCAAGCTGAGACAAAACCATGTTGTTTTCAGTTGTTAGTTTACGAAAATGTAATTGTATTGTTTGTTCTCAAGCAAAGGGAAATGGCTAGCCTAGACAGGAATCCAAAAAGACACATTGTGTGACTTTGTTGTTCCAGGGAAGATTGGTAGCAATGTGCTAAACATACAAATGATGCTTTTATTCCGCAGTGATAACTAAATTACTTCCATTTGTTTGTAGCCTGTGTGTGATTGATGCGAAAGTCGTTCAGATGTCACAGACGGTTCAGATATATTTAAATACCCTTGTGTCTTGTGGGAATCAAACCATACATAGTCAATTTCCAATTCAATTTCATGCCTCCCACAAGAGTCAGGATTCCTCGGTCAAATCAGCTGCCAGTGGAATTACCATTTGTCTTGCAATGGCAGGTTTCATCATGTAACAAGTTTCATTTATTCCTTTGTGCTTCGCTGATATCTGTGGCTGGTCTGACACACTGGAGGGCCACAGAGACCAGGGAGTTGTGACTGCAGGATGGCTGTTATCACCGGTGTCAGCGCACTGCTCCCCCTGGTGCCCGCGTGGTTCGATGTACGAGGAGTGGAGCTGGATGACATGTCAGCAGATAGCCCGCACAGAGCTCCGGGCCCAGGGAATCCACTGTAGTTGGGCTAAAGCTTCCACTGGGCTGGAATTCACTGCGTTGTTAGCTGGTGCCTAGGCCTGGCTGTCAGCAATGCCAAGCTGCTCAGTGGCGCGTGCTTGGACTTATAATATGGCTATTGAGAAGGCACACACCCCACCCCCTGCACAGAGAGAGCACTTCACCCAGCTGTGGCTCATCAGCTGTTTTTAAAGAGAATACTGATCGCAGCCATACCACTCACTGTTTGATTGTAATAAAAACTAATCTTTTATCCATTTATCCGATACCTGTTATCTACTGTTTTTCTAATGGCGAGTGCGCACTCTTGGGCCACTTCAGTGCGCTCTTGTCCTTGCTCTCGCTGCTGCCCTTCCTCCTGTCTGTGTCTGCTGTCCCGCTGCCCGCCCGCCCGCCTGCCTCATTGTGTGATATACATTTTAATCATTTCTGTGTTCTCTTGGTGGGCCGCAGGTAAGCCTTAGATGGATGAGAGTTTATTAAAGGCGCGCTGATCGCTATCTGCCCCCTGAAAATGGCCTTATTGATTTTGTCCGTGGGGGGGAGCGCATTGTGTTTTTGAGTTGTGTGTGTTGTCGATCATTTGCACAAACTGCTTCACTGGCTGCTGGCGACAGAATCGGCGTTAGATCTTTGTTTTGGAGATTGATTTGTGTAATTGTTATCCTGTTATGTTCTGTAAAGTGTAATATTTGCTCTGCTTTAACCAGCAAGCCATTACTCATCCACTAAAAAGGTTTTTGATTTGGTTTGTCAGAAAGCATAAACCATTTAACAAGAACATCTTTTTTTCATTTCAGTCCAACTTTAATGTCTTGAGAGTTGTAAAATTGCTACATCATCCATTCAAACTCACCATTTCCGAAATTATGATTAACATTTTAATTTTATTTTCTGACATTTGACAAGAGTACTTCTCTAATTTAGTTTGGTAATGAAAAACTATCAGTTTCCGGCCGTACACGAGGCGTTCTTGCGAGGTGCTGTGTATTTCATTACATATAATATTTTATGATGACAGTTGCTGCTGATGCGGCACCACAAAAAGCCACAGGCACCTTTGCCTCACACTGAAAGCACTTTTTGGTCAATTTGATAGACTCCCGCATCACAGTTCAAACAAAATGAACCCATACCCACTCAATTTGTGATGTTGTTTTTTCTTTTTACTCTGTGATCCATGATTCTGCAAACAAATCTGTGAAGACAAATCTATTAAATCCCATTTAATGCTTAATGTGTTGGCTCTTTTATGTTACATCACTTTCCAGGGTTAGGTTTTGTTATCGGCGTGCGTTAGGCAAAAACATAAAGTGTTATTACTTGAGGGGACACCATGGGTGTTCAGTGACTCTAATTTCTAATAACACAAAAGCTGCCTCTGTCAGCAGTTCTCACGTTGTCAGATTGCCCCCTGTGAGTATCTCTTGTGCAGGCTGCTATTTTACTGTCCCGACCCTAACATTAGCCTCCCCTTAAATAAATGACATGGTCCCCTCAAACAGGAACAGTGTTTGGATATTCATAATACCCTTTTAATATTTGCTCCTCCAGTCTTTTGTAATACACTTCTAATTTAACTACAAGTGCTTGTTAAACTAATAATCTTGCTTGGCTGAACACATCTTATAGCAAATCTAATCGAAGTGAAAAAGAAGCTGAATAAACTTGATTTACGTCGGACCTGATTTGAGTGGACAGTGGGTCAAACTGGTTTAATAAACATTTGCCTGTTTGAGTACACAAGCAACATGAGGAGGAATTATCTGTATGCTGGCAGGGAGTCACCATTGCAAAGATACTTAATGCAATTTTAAATTTGAGGTTAAATTTGGCTGCGTTTCCCCTGAAGTCAGCCATTTACAAATTTACTGTGGTGGTGATATTGTGAGTCCACTGCAGTGTTTGATGGCCCTATCTGGACAAACCTGAAGGGTGTCATTTGTCTGTGTCACGGCTCGTATATGAAGATGGACAGGGTATCATGGTCGCAAAATGGTTTACGTGAACACAATCATCCCAGCAGCAGTGACCACAACAGAGCTAGAAATGGTGAATGATCATCCAGTGGCCGAGGCATGATTCTTCAGTCGGTATGTGTTGACAGCCGGTGGACTCTAAAGACTGGCCAAACAACAAAATGTGGTCTTATTGCTGGTGGATGTTTGAGCAGTAGATGTCTCCATAGATACCTGTGGTCCATTATTGACAGATATAAACATCCTGTATTACTTAAAATTTACTTATGATCTTGTTAGCCATGTTAGAATGTTGTTAACTCATGAAAAACATACTTCAAGTTGTTTTTTTCTTTCATTCACACATGTTTAACTCTGCTCTTGTAAACTGTCTACATCTCTAAAGCTCAAAATGCTCTTTGCCAACTTGTGATGTTATGTACTAGTAGTTTTCAAGTCAACAGCTTCCTACCTTCAGTTCAATAAAAACTGGGTAATTGAAGGTGTATGAAGTTTAAAAACACAGAGTATTTCCTGTGATACCATATGATATCACAAGGTAGAAAATAATATTTTCTGTTTGAGAAAAGAACTCTAGCCTAAATATGCAGATGCAGATTTGCATGTTAAACAGAACTCGGGATGTTTTTGATGAGGAAGGGACATTATAAAATGTATCAGAAAACGGTGTAATATGGGCCTTTAATAACTCAATATTAGATTATATGGCATTTGAACATGATCATTTTTTGGGATACATTTCTCCCATGTAATTCCCCTTTTCTGCCATTTTTAAGTACTGTAATCATCTGAATCCATTTCAGTAAGCTCTGGTATGCTGTGATGTATTGAGTTGTGCATTGCTGATAGTTTGACTGTAAGCTCAATAATATAAAGCTGAGTTATATAATAATGACAAGCTAATAAAAAGCCTATAAAGACTAAAATAAGTTATCAGCTAATAAACAAACAAAAAAACAATTTAAATAAATAACCACCTAGATCCTTTTGTCACAGTACTGGAGAAGAAGAGGAAAACAAATGTGGAAGTTGTTGTTGAATTATTCTTTTCTTATTTGTAGGAGAATCTATGAGGATTGCCTCTGGTGAGTTTGCGGAGGATCCTTGCTCTTCTGTTAAGAGGGGGAATATGGTACGAGCTGCCCGGGCCCTTCTGTCCGCTGTCACACACTTGCTGGTGCTGGCTGACATGGCTGATGTCTACAGGCTTCTTCTGCAACTCAAATTGGTAGGAAAAACATAAAAAACTGTCTCACATATTTTATTATTTGTTGTTAATCTTTCTAATGTTTGTCCGCAGGTTGAGGAAAGTCTGGTCAAAGTGCGTAATGCAGGAACTGAGCAGGACCTTGGAATCCAATACAAGGCTTTGAAGCCAGAGGTGGACAAGCTGAACGCAATGGCTGCCAAGAGACAGCAGGTAATGGGGACTAGCTGCAAGGTCATTTTGAAGTACCTCATGGTGAAAGCAAATCTGAAACATCACCACAACAGATCACACAGGGAAATAGACAGGAATGTATTATTACAGAAAATATGTATAAGATTAGATAATGAAATGGCTAATGGTTTAATATGCATCATCATAGGCATACATTAGCTCAAACAGAAACATGAATTGTGGTAGATGCAAATTTTAACACAATCTTTATTCATTGCAGGTTTTCATTTTAATGCGCCCCTTTTCTAAGTGCTAATTTTCCTGTGATCGTAGATGATTTTGAGTGGAAACTACTAGTAATTTCCTTATTGTTCAAGTTTGATTAAAGGTGAATACCGATAATTATTTTCAAGAAAATCACCAGTTTGAATTTCCTTATTTTTTTTTGTTCAATTTAATGAATGCTCTACCATCTTCTCCGCTCCCTTTATAATGTAACTGCGATCACATCTGAATCCCTGCACATTAAATTGCTAAGGCACATTCTAATGGGCTGATTATGAGTGTGCTGTGTTACCGCAGGGGACAGGAATAAATCTGGGTCATCTAAAACAAACTCTGCCACACTTCCAGTCTTTACAAGGCTGTGACAGACTCATTTTGAATCTAAGTACGTTATAGCAGCTGCCCCCTTTATGTACAATGCTGTCTGCTCACCCCTCGTTCACCTTGTTGCACATATCTTTCTCTCCTTGAGAGCATAGAACTTCCAGTGAACTATAAACAACCAAATTGAATTATCTTTGTGTCAAAAAACGATCAGACCACTCTTGTCCCAGTCTACATCTACATCCAGGCCAAAGAGCAAATGGGTGTGAGCAGGGGGCTACGAGGCGTTCATCTGTAGCTCCTGGGTTTGCAGGTATTTTGAAAATTCAGTTTAAAGATGCACTCTGTAACTGTACTGTTGGAGGTTACACCACCTGCTGCTCCACATGGAGATGTTGCTTGCCTTGAATTTTCTACAGTGTGGTTAACATATCGATCTTGCCCTTATGTTGAAAAAAAAAAACAAACTTCATTCATGCATTCGTACTATGAGTTGGATCACTGATTGGTTAAAATAAGTCTTACATCTTCCCACTCCATTTCGATATACTATGAAACTCTAGACAAAGCATTGACATCTTCATGGATAGTGCAACATTTAAATTGGACGAGACCAATGATCTGTTTTTCCTGGCATGTATGTAACTGTAGTGTCTGATCTGTCCCATCAGGAGCTGAAGGACGTGCAGCACAAAGACCAAATGGCAGCAGCTCGTGGGGTCCTGCAGAGGAACATCCCCATGCTGTACACTGCGTCCCGGGCCTGTCTCCAGCACCCTGATGTGGCGGCGTACAAGGCAAACCGTGACCTCATCTACAAGCAGCTGCAGCATGCCGTCTCAGGCATCTCCAACGCCGCCCAAGCCACTGCCTCTGAAGACTCCGCCCTGAACCAGCCAGCGGTGGGCGGAGAGCTGGCCATCGCAATCAACAACTTCGACGTAAGTTAGGTGATGGGTCAACTGCACTTGGTGACTGCTCCGCACTGGTCCTTATCTTTATTTGTGACAGATTTTAAATGTTAAGTAACCTTAAATAGTTATCAACACAAAGAAGTCTGGACACAGACAAATTGGAAAGAAAACTGGAGGGTGTGGGGTCAAGATGTAAATCATGGCTGAGTTGGGTGGACAAATTAGGGTAGTGCTTGGAGATGTGCTGACTGTTGCCCTGTGTCACTGTAGCTCCAGTTGAACAATGGACACACGCATGACAAAAAGAGCATTTAGGCATGGGCTCAGATGACTTCCAGCTGATCTTTTAAGATTCATACTTTTTGCAGTATGGTTAATTTAAAAGGCGATGGTATATAAATGTAAAGCAGTCTGTAATGTTGTCACACAACATCATCACAACAACAGCTGGATAAAAGGTGCAGCTAATCAGACTAATGCTCGCTCGTGTCGTGAATGCAAAGATTGACGCGTTTTCTCAAGTGACTTTACCTTCAGGTGGAGACATTGCATTTGTTATGGTGTGTGAGTAGTTTAGTCTGAAAGCTGTGATACCAATTTATACAAACCTCACTTAAAGGGCCCATGTTATGCTGTTTTCTGATCTATTTTATAATGTTTGTGATGTCATCTGGTAATACAAGAGTGCTCCACTATGTTTTTAAACGTCATGTACCTTCACTAGAATCATTTGGGACATTTCAGCCCTGAAATTGTCAGTCTCTACCGAACAAAAGGTTAGGTTAGCTCTTAAGTTGAATTACAGCTCTGTGACACCAAAAGGTGGAAAAGAGTATTTAGATCTTTGGAGATATAGACAGCCTTCAAATGTTGGGTTACTTAAACATGTGTGAGTGGAACAAAACACAAAACAGCATTATAACATGGCTTGACGCTCACAAGAGTAAATTTAAGAAATAACGATTAAAATTAATGTGAACTTTACAAGGAAAATCATATAACCAAACTAAAATGCATGGCTTATTGCCATCTTAACAGTTCTTTATAAATTAACTGGATTAAAGCTTAATAAACTCAAGGCCATCACTGAGGATAGGGTTTATCAGAAAGCAAGAGTCACTGAATTTTCTTATCTCACTAACTTGTGGCTATTCATTTGCTATGTAACTGCTATGACTGTCTTTGTAGGTGTAGCCGCACATGAGCATACAGGATATGAATAAACATAGTGGACAGTAGTAAAGCTCAGACTGATCAGATGTTTGATTCATTATGACACCATGAGCACCCTCCCACTGACTGTTTGTTTGCCTTTCCAGACCTGCTCCTTTCTCATCCGCTGCTTCAAGAGCACAGCAAAATTAGCAAATGAGTCAACCCCCTCGCAATTCATTCTGCCTCTCTCCCTCTCTTTTTGCTTGGTTTCCCTTGGTCTATCGTGTGCTTGTTGCCATGGCGATACAACACGCAAGCAGAGGAGGTCAGATGAGATAGAAAGGGTAGTGGAGGTGGCCGTGCTAGACGACAGCATGCCTAATAAACCTCACTTCTCGCATTCAAATTGCATATTTAGAGGGGGAATAAAGGCCCCGAAGTGCTTTGTCAAAGGGGAAGTAGGATTTCTCTTAAAGCCACCAAACAGAGTGGTACCTTAAGCCTCTGCATTGCCTCGACAGCATGCCAACTACTTCCTTCTCAGCAGGTGCCCTGTCAATGTGAACATTTAGTGTCTCTCCACCTTTCACATACAAGAGAAAGCACATTGAGGCACTGTAGCACTTTATAACCCTGAAGTATTGTTGAAATCGCGACACTGAGGTAAATTGCATATTCATTGACTGGCTAATCAAGACTTTCTGTAACTTAATTTCACTTGCATGGTCAAATAATTTGATTGCTATAAATATATTTACAAAAACAGTATGATGACAATACACTTTTTTTCAATTCACAATTAGTATTTCCAGTTAAACCTTCATTACTAATTTGGCATTTATATTTTTGCAGTAAAATAATGCTCATTGTTTGTCAGAAGTTACAGGGTGTTATTTGAATGCTGTTCACTCGGTCTCAAAGCAGATCTTTGCGTCCCTGTCAATTTTTTTGTAACGATTTCAGGATAGCACAGTATAATAACATGCCTTTTTACTCTGTATGTAATTTCCTGTCTGGCTCTTTCCCACAGAAACACATCATTGTGGACCCCCTGGCGTTCAGTGAGGAGCGCTTCCGTCCCTCTCTGGAGGAGCGCCTCGAGAGCATCATCAGCGGAGCAGCGCTGATGGCCGACTCCTCATGCACGCGCGATGACCGTAGAGAGCGCATCGTGGCTGAGTGTAACTCTGTGCGCCAGGCTCTGCAGGACCTGCTCACCGAGTACATGGGCAATGTAAGTGTCACCGCCGCCATTACTGTGCCCTGTCCATGGTCATACTCACCTGCTCTACTTTATGTACATGCACTGCTCAGAGGTCTGCAAGTTACCTCTAACTAGAGATGTAACACACACCACATTATTATATCAAATTATGGTTCAGTAATAGGCCTGTCATGATAAATACTATATATGTATTGTTCAGTTTATGAAAGCTGCTTATATATAGCCTTGGGGCTCAGTGTTTATTGTGTGCACAATTTCTTTGCAGTAATGCAGAGATTTTTGCCATTTCTATACAATAATGTGAGTTTTGAGTTGTAGAGGGTAAAATAAATAACTTCTATCTCTGATTATGAATTCATTCTACTATTCATTTGTGGCAGCTCATTATTTTTAATGATACTGTATGTTGAAAAACAGGTTTACTGGGATTATTCTGCTTTATGTCAGCAGCATAAAGTAGTTTCAATTGTTTATTGCTCATTGTTCCATTTATTGTTGCTTTTGTATGATATAGTCTCGTATATTTAAAAAAAAATACTGGAATAATCATGTTTTAGGCTTACAATGGTCCCCAATATTAGAGCTTAACAGTGCATTTTGTGCATTGTTGAATTGAATCTTGAATTATTATTGTGACAGGCTTGTACCTTTTCCTACTTGAAATTCTCTTCCCTAGTGTAGCCACTATTTAAATCTTCACCATGTTTCCCACACACAGTTGAGTCTGTTAGACCTTAGCGTTTAAGGTGATGGACCATTGCCGTTTAAGGGTTAATGTATAGCTTATGTTAGTCACAGGCAATGCTACAAATGAATAAATAGAAATGGAGCAGTAGGTGCTGGAGCACAAATACGTCTGAGGAGCCACTCTGGGAAAGTTAATTGCCTATGTGACTGCTAAGCTCTCTGTGGCTGATTGAATGTGTTTTTTATTATAGTAGGAGTAGGCCCTTTATTTTCAACTGCGGAGATTGATGTGGTCCACTGGAGAGCTATTGTCTGCTGGGATTTCATAAATTGGATGACAGTGTTGCCTCTGAACAACTTTTCTCAAATTACATGACTGAGTGGTAATAGCATTTAAAAATATGTTGCGACTTTCCTGATTGTCTGTCCCTGTGTAGTAGTAATTTTGACCTGATATTCTCAGGTTCACTTGGCTACTGTCTTTAATTACAAATAAAAAGCACTGTCTCTTCATTGTGTTTGTGTTAGCACTTGACACATTGAATGATTTGAAAAGGTGTCTAATATTCAGTGACACTACTTTACTGGTAATGATCTGATGTCCCCAATTTCATATTTTCTATTTACTTTGCCTTCCAACAGCTGCTCCATTCACCTGTTTCACTCTGTATGCAGGTGGCATTTCAGAACGAGCCAGTGTTCACTTGAATTGTATTAATGCCTTATTTATGACCACCTATGATCCAAAACTGCAGCGCTTTCCCTGCTTTCTCGCAGTCACTGCAAAGTTACTTCACTTCTTCTCAGTTTGTGTGTGTAGCCAATTGGCTTGTCACTAGCCCAAGCTTATTATTTAGAGGACAATCTGAAAATGCCTTGCCAATATTATATTGATATATTTTGTCAGTTGATAAACAACACTGTTTTAAGGTAGTCACCTTGACTGTTTGTCCGTACTGCTGTAGTTTTAGGCCGTGAGAACTGATTGGCGTCAATGGGCATATCTTAAATCTTAATTCAATTCAGAACAGTGACTGGTTTTAGAAAGTGAGTACTTAACTAGATGCTGTTTAAATAGAAAGATGCCTTGAAATTCATTTGGATCATTGCTTAATCTGTCCTGAACTGTGACCCACAACACAGGAGCCAGATGTCACCTAAGTTTACTTGTTCTCTATTTATTATGGCCATGCTCCTGTTATTGCTCATCCAGGCCACTGCCACATTATTTTAAATCTGCACGCGTCATGCAGGCTTTCCTGGTCCGCTTCAGAACCAGTTTTTTACATTACTGGACTTTTGCACACCTCTCAAATGATCAACAGAGGAGCATAATTAACCAGCACCCTGGTGGGCAATGGGTGGGATGGGGACTGCTCTTTATTTAATCAAATGACACAAGCACAACAGGTCGTTGACGTAATGGCCCGCTTTGAGCCTCCATAGAAAATTGGAGCTGCACAGTATATAGCAATCAAAATCAAAATGTATTTGGTTCAATTAATACATCGTGATGGTGCAAAGAACAAAATATCCTTTTTATAGAATAAACCTTGTACCTGTCGTTTAGACCTCTATAAACATGTTTTCAAATTCACAGGATTATTTCATTAGTTTCAAATTAGTTATAAAAAATCGAATTTTTGTGCAGCCATAACGTTTACCATTTAAAATATAATTTGAATCTTAACTTAATTGTATGACATGTTTGATTCTGTCTGAAGAAACGTATAAAAGAACTGAGGCATCATGAGACATTAGGTATTGTACTGAGCCTAGTCTTGTCTCAGATTGACACACAAGTGTTTACAGAGTTTGGTTCGGCGACAGGGTGATGCGAGGTTGCTCTGACATATTAAGTCACTGACATTTAAGAGTGATGCATTATCACTGTGGATTCGATGAAAAGATCAACTTGGCCGCTGCGTCTCTCTCTCCTACCTCATAAAAACAATAGGTGGGTGTTTATAGGGCGTTTTACACCTAAATTTTAAACCACATTTCACCCTTTAGGCCTTGAACTTATTTGCTAACTGTCATTTAAAGTGAGTGGCTTGGCTAAACACTGTTATCTGTAGCTGTATGTGTTAACCAAACCGTATTGTACATGCTATTATTCTCTAACAGGGCTGATGCGAGAAGAGGCCAGATTATGTAGATGAATGAGCTTTTGATGCTTTTGAGGGGAAGCAAAAGGTTCAAAGGGGCTAAACCTAATTTGAGACGAGCGCAAAAGCAGTTCAATTTATCTAGTTGTAATCTCATCTAAATGCATAATTAAAACAAATTACTCTCCACACAATGTAACACAGAAAGATTTAGTGTCCCCAAGGCCTTTCCTATATTTACAGCCTCCATAAAACACTGTTCTGTCAGTGAGAGCCAGTCAGGCACCTTTTCAGACATTGACCTGGATCTTCTTTGTATCTTTTGCAGGATTAGTAACTGGGAGTGACACATGACCACACAGAGACTGGGGGGTATTTAGAAAAAAATCTTTGTACAAAATATCTACAAAACATCCACTTTGGAAATATCACCCATCCCTGTTGAATTATTTCTACTTTTAAAACATATATGCAGCCTTGCCAAAAATGTAAAGGTGCATAAATGTGATACTTGCTTGTCTCCATAGAGATGTTATTGTTTTGAGTAGAATGATGGTGGCGCACCCTTTGATTTTATCTTCTGCTGGCACCAAATATAAGATGTGAATAAGCCAATTTGAATATAACACACATGCATTTTAGTGCTTAATTGTGCCTAAAGACAGTTTTACACCCTGCTGAGGTTGGAGCCGCCAGACTGTGCTTTTGGTTGAATTAAGTTAATTAAGCCGGTCTTTTTTACCCTTCACCATCATTAAACATTCATTCTTATACAAATGTTCACAAAGTCTTATCTCGGTTATAGTCGACATTGCCAAATGCAGCCATTTATCTGACCTTGAAAACTCAACAAGTCAGTCACCTGTTGCATTGGTACTTGTATAGATTTTTCCACATTTAGTTTGAAATTATTCTTTGCTTGAACTACTATCATTTTATTAGACAGTATAATTTGTGGATGTTATTTTTGGTAAGGTTATGGTAAATGGTAAAGGTAAATGTTTTGCCATAACTCATGTGCAGTATTTTCTGGGTTGGAGACACCAATGGTGGACTGGCCATCTGGAGTGTTGGGATTGCTCCCAGTTGGCTGTTTTACAACTGGGAACAATGCATCACAAGAATGGAAAATAACTTTAAACACAGCTGAATGGCAGGGATATATTGCTATAACATCAGCTATTGGCCAAGGTGCTGTTAAGTACTTCATCACGTAGATAGACCTGTCAGGTACAAGTATAACAAAGTATACCGATTTATTTTGTTCATGCAAGCATTTTCTCTCAAGGCTTATTGGAACGATCAGAAGTTTTTGTAATGACTTTAGAACTTGGCCGATAAGTCAGCACTCTTGTCTATTTGGTTATATTAGGTATTACCCACTTTACCATTATGCATAGTCTTGAGAAAGCCTAAAAATCAATTTTCATAAACTTGGCTAATGTTATTAGATTACGTAGATTCTGTAGATTTTCTTGATACCATTTCCAAAATAATCTACTTTCTGACATTATAAACTGTCTATTTAGAAATAGTCTTTCCCAAAAGCACAAACCTGCTTCTTATACACCAACTTAAATAATAATCCACTGATGTGGTAGTTTTTGGATTATGCAAAAGAATGTAAAGATTGCATCATGTGTTCAGCAATAAATACATTAAAATTGTGTTTTTGCTTCCAGTCTCGATCAATATGTACGTCCTAGTAAGCATTTTCTAGATTTATGTTTGGCCTTGTAATAAGCACCTAAAGTATACAAGTGCTGAGTCCTTGAACCCAGCAGACTACTAAACCCACCTCTCCCACCTGCCCTCCCCCCAACACACCTTAATTACTAAAGCAGGTTTTCTGTTGCACTCATCAAAAAAGAGCTGTTAAAATGAAAACACCTCTCCCAGTGCGATCACCCTGTCTCTTATTTTGACGTGTTGGCATCTTTGGAAAGGCTAGCTTGTTTTAGATGTGTAGAGTTTGACTGCATTGATTCATCCCTCTATGTAATACTAATTTTAAATCCAGTGTTAAAAGGTGCACGATGTAACTTTTTGGTTAGGGGTTTGCCACTTGCTTGTTTCTGTGTATATGTCATTACTCTGACTGGAATTTTCCACAATATGGAATTAAACAACTTTACCTTGCATTTATTCAATCACAGGTGGTTTTATTGCTCTAAAATACCTAGAAAAACTGGCATTCTGACTGTGAGCAGTGTTGCCTCCACAGATCAGACCTCTAACTTGATCTGGTTTGGTCTCTGTGAAGATAGAAAGGTTTAATACCATATTGTGAAACAAAGCTATAACATCTCCATGGAGAATACCATTTGACAGACCCTCCACCTGAAAAGTTACACAATACACCTTTTTAACTAAGTAATGTGTAATTGTATCAACTAATAGGGTAATAAGGTTGTTTGTGGCAATTAATAATTGATATAATTTGATGTATCACATACAATATTAGAGCTTATTCATTGATGCGCATTGGTAAAATGTCTGTAAAGGAAATCACACCATTAGCAAAGTTATCATTAATTATTGAGCATTACAAGATTATATACCAACCCATCTTTTGGTTTTATTTGACCTTATTGTGTTAAATTTTCTCAATATTAAATTAAGTTGATTGACAGATACAACCAAAAAGACATCACTAGTTAGATTCCCAGAATCAACTTGGGTTATTGTTAAAATAAACATACCTAAAATACACTTCCCTTAGATTTTCCCTTAGATTTGGCTCGAATACTTTCTATATTCATAATTTTCTTTCATACAGTTTGTGGAGTTAAAATGTCACGTATTTGCCCATGTTTCATATTCTTTTTCAACCGTGTTCACTTTTTAAATTTGAGTTTTATGTATAAAGCAACTAAGTGACATTTTATACCAAGTCTAATCCATGTTCTTTTCAGATTATTGGGGGCCACTGTAGTCTCTTCTAGTAATGTGAAACACTGAAATGTATATATTTATAAATACTTAATGAAAGGTTGAGATCTCCTCCATTTAGAAAGCCACTTGTATGCTGATCAGATTTATTTAAAAATATAAATGGTTTTAGGGCAATTGTATTTTTTCACTTTGGCACATCTTATCCACTTTACACATATGAAATTGTACATTTACAAAGAAAGGGGGGAGGAAAAAAAACATTCATTTTGCAAAAAGAGCTTGTAAAAGATTGGGGGTTGCTTCACTTTTTTGTGTTTTTATTTTGTTGGCAGGACAAAAGTTAGAGCAAGAGGATGACAAGAAGAAACAAAACAGTTTACAAAGAGCCAGAGTGCAAAGGGTGCATATTTCTACAAATTCAGTGGAATTTCTGATATCACTTGGTACAAGTTTAGACAGTGAGATGTCAGATGATAGACAACTTCTAAGAAATGTTACACACATCCTCTCTTGTTAAAAAGTGAGTCTCTACAAAGTTTGGTAGTGCCAATTAATGAAAAAATTCTAACTCAAATGCATAAAGTGGTTGTTGACTGTGTAACATTATATAATACCCTATTGAAATGTCGAGATTAAAAGATTTTTGGTTTACACACATGTTGCCATAAGTTTTTAAAGATTCCTAGGAGCATGAGCTGAAATACACAAGCATTACGATCTTAAGCTGAATTCATAGTGATGGCACCAGGCTACATGTTGTCGTGCACTCTCCCTCTTAATTTTTAAACCAAAACATACTGCTTAGTCACTTTTTCTTGTTTTGCACCGTCACTGTCATTTGTTGACTCATGATTTCATTATTTGTGTCGTCTAAACTTACAGGATGTATCCTGTAAGTACTTGTGTCTCCATCAATGCTCGGCCAAAAAGACGCTCTTTTAGGAGACAAGGACATTAGCCTATCGTCCCATCACTTAGCCTCAATCTCTGTTCACCCTGCCCCCACCACCAAAGTGAACACAAAGCAGCGCGGGGCTGCGGCAGCAGCAGCTTTAGTCTGATGGTAATGCACATCCTCTCCCTGCTGCATACCAATGTGTCCTGACCCAGGCTCGCTGTGCGCTTATCACTGGATCTCCATTTGCTCTGGGGTATTGACCACAGTTTAACTTGACACGTGTGGCTGTCAGACGTGAAAATCGGATGCATATTCTTTCCCCTAACCCCATTTACTTGGTGTAAACAGCACCTGCGTCTATTTCGAAGGAAACTTAAACAGAAATGTCCTTGTTGTTTTAGTGGTTTGAAGGAGGAATACCCCTGAAACAGTTTTGAGTCACTGAACAAGCAAAATGTTGCTGGGTCACTGGTGTGGCTGACAGAATATTAGATTCTTTTTGCCGCGTCTTAATTGGTTCAATCTTGAGCCTGTCACTCCTGATTAGTTTGAGGAGTAAAAAAGCTAGGCCACTGGAATGGCTTTACTTCAGAGTGAAATAGCCCCCCTGTCTGCACCATTCAGGACTCATTGTTCTACTATCCCAATATAAAACATTTCTCTTAAAAAATAAATCAAATATCGCCAATAAATGGTCTCTGTGTGGCACTTTAGGAGTTGTAAAACCCACAGACAACAACTCATATACTCTGTGTCCAATATATGGAAGACACCCATCTGTTTTCACTTGGCAGTAACAGTGACATATTAATAGTAATGGAGTAGCAGCTCCTTCCGTTTACACAGTTTAAAAGTCAGACTTTCTTTGTCAATTTTTACAAATCCCTTAAACTAAAAGTTAGTATTTGGATTTTGTTAGGGAATGAATTTCATTAACAGTACAATTTTGTTGTTCCATCAGCAGTTTTTGTTCTTTTTATTTGTAGCATAATGACACACGCATGTTTTCCAGATAGAACTCAGAATAGAGTTTTGTAATAATGGTCTTTAATGTATCATAGGATCCCCAAAACAGTGAAGCTACAAAGCAAAACATTGTGATAAAGTTGTCCAATTCAATTGCCTCTGTGATTAAGTGATGGGCATACAGTTACTGTGGTGCAGTTAAAAAACAGGAGTTCAAAATTCACTTGAAAAGAAAAAATGTACATCACATTTCTCCACTGACTGTATTCTGTTAGCAGTGGACCTTTGGCCCAAATATTTTCTGTGCTGCAGAATATAGAGACAATGTGGAGACAAATCTCACAGTTTACAATTTTCTTGTTTAAAATGATTGCCCCTGCCTTAAACAACCTTGCATTCATATAAAAATAAATTTGTGACTATCTCTACATCATCCCTATTCTTTCAAATTTACCCTCTGTCATTGTAACATTTAAATTTTCTCTTTTTCTTAAATCTCCCTTGTAGAAATAAATCTTTTTACAGAAATTGAAAAAGAAAACCATAAAAGCAAACCCTGTATCATCTGAAATGGTTGAATGGCAAACCATATGCTTTAGGAATAAATAAGAGTTTATACTTCACACTCTTTGTAAGGCAGTTGCTGACATTTGCACTGCCCATAGCCATTGATGATGACAAGTGCCCCCTCCTCGTGGCTAGGCTCGTACTCATTATATGGCACCTGTGTGGCTAGGTCTGCCATAGGTTGCCTTTGCTGGGTCCTCATTTGTCTGCGGTTTTGGATAGCTGAACAGTGGCGTATCCGGCGCAGGGTAGGGGGGCAGCACTTCCGTGAGATATACACAACGAAAATGATGAAAAAGAATGAAAAGAGCAGGGCCATAGTTCCAATGATTACCCTATGAGTCATAACAGTGTTGTCCATAGCAGAGAAGTCATCCGTTACTGCTGCCTCTTCCGCTGTAGCGGTTGTAGCTTGAGCAGTGCGTGGTATAGGTGTTGTAAATGTTGTGGTCGTGGCTGTGGAAAAGCTCACATATTCCTCTGCATAGTCCTGCGTGGGGGTCGGCTGCATAATTCCAAACAAAGAGCTTGTGATTTCGGCAGCTGTAGTAGCATCTGTGGTCGTGCTTGCGGTTTGAACAACCGGAGCTGAAAAATTCTGACAAAGCTGGAATCCATAAACTGCATCCAGTATCTCCTCTCCCTGGGCGTACTCAGGACTATGGCAGAGAATGGAATGTTCCCACCTTCCCCTAAAGGTGCTTAGCCAAGTGGCTAGGGAGCAAATCCTTTTGGTACATTCCCAAAGGTTGCTAGACAGCCCAATAGTACCTAGAGACTGCCACATATCCAAGACTTGAGGATCCAGACTGCTTAGTTTGTTGTTATCCAGAAGTAAAATCTTCAAATTTGGCAGCGTTTGAAACACATCAGGTGTCAGAACTCTGATCTCATTTCCTGTCAGGTCCAACTTTTCTAAAGTGGTCCAGGTCCACTCCATACCACACGTCACATTGTTGATCTTATTCCACTGCAGATATAGAAACTGGAGGGCAACAAGGCGTGGGAAATGGGCCAAGTTGATCTTGGTCAGTTGATTATGCTCCAAGTGGAGCTCTTTAAGTTTAATGAGCCCAGCAAATCCATTCCGGGCCAAGCTCCGTAGACGGTTGCTGCTGAGACCCAGATATTCCAGGCTGCGACAGTCCCAGAAAGCCCGGACAGGGGTGGTGCGGAGCAGGTTGGAGCGAAGATGGAGAATCTGAAGCTTCCTCAGTCCATGGAACAGTTCAGGCTCTAGGGAAGTCATCTGGTTGAAGGACAGGTCCAGGATCTGCAGATTGATGAGGTGGATGAAGGTTGTGTTGGGCAACTTGGTGATTCGATTGGAGCTCAGATTGAGATCCTTGAGCTTGTACAGCCCTTGAAATGCGTCCTCTTGTACGGTGGTGATCTGGTTGTGGTCGAGATGGAGCCACGTGAGTTGGCTGAAGCCGTAGAACTGGTCGGGGCTGAGCTCAGTGATGCTGTTGTGGCGCAGGGACAGCCCCAGAGCACCCTTGTCCACACCATCTGGAGGTGCCTGTAGCCCCTGGGTGTCGCAATAGAACTGCAGGTCCTCACAGCGGCATTTCTGAGGGCAGGTTGTGCATGTTGCAGGAGGCAGCAGACACACGAGGAGCATGCTGATCACACACGCACACACAGCCGCTGGTGCTGGTCCCACCAATGGCCACCTTGAATGGAAACCTGGGTGGGTTGAAAGATAAGAAAATGAACTATGGGGCGGGAAAGCTAATCTCTGCAGAGCACTTATTACTTATTCATGGTGACGATCCGGCTTTCTCTGTGCTTTCATTTTTTTTTTTCTCCCTGTGCACACTGGCTTTGGTACAGCATGGGTAACTTTGATGTTACATGTGAACATGTGTTCTTTGAACTATGGCTTTTATGCCATTCACATGAACAAATAACTTTTAGGCTCCGATGTATGTCTAAATGTTTCAATGCCAGACACGGGCTTAGAGGCTGTTTAATAATAGCTCTTCTCAATACAGGCTCTGTCTTAGAATTTGAATGCAGCTTCTCGGGCAGCTTTTGCCAAATTTTACATAATTTATCAGATTTCTCTCCAATTTTCTGTTTGTAATATTTTGTCTTTTATCAACTTTACCAGTTTTAACCACTAGAACAAAAACTTAAGCCAGATGTCAGTGAATTCATGGCAAATTTTCAACTTGTGACGGAGGAAAAATGAAGGACAGTCGCAGTAAATGGACAAGGCTGACTTGCTTTTAGTGCTTAGTCTCCCTCTCCCTTACTTGCATATCCTATTCATGTCCAGACCTGCAATATAAAAGGGGCTAACTTACCCATTCTTTTGTGCACATCGGAGGCTGCATTCAACTGTCCTTTTCCGCAGACTCTTGGAGCAACCAGATGGAAGAAGAATCCAAAGGGATAAAACCCTTTTGATTAAGCACAAAAGGAATCAGCCTCTTTGGGAATAAAGCAATTCGGAGCCCACACAACTGAAACAAAATATGAAATTCCATGTCCCAAGCTTTTTAATCCTTCTCTTTGTGCCCATTAAATTCCAAGTTCAGAATGTCCAAGCTTCATTTTCCGTCTTGCCAAAATCCTTCAGACGGGTATTTCTATATTTTCTCAAGTTAATCAGTTGCATCCAAAATGACTCCGGTGATCAGGCTCCCCCCTCCTGCTGCTCCTTCTCTTTCTCTTATTTGTTTCCTCTTAGCCGCGGTGCCTGTCACCTCCGTCGCTTAATTGGAGTCGAATGGTCCACCTCTGCTTTACCGTGGTCCTCGAAGCCCTAACTTGTTGATGTTAGGCAGGCGCGGTGCTCCCGATGCCGGTGGAGAGACTCAGCATTGCCTCTGCAGAGCTGTGAGCGGAGCCCGTCTGCTAGCGGAGACGCAGGGAGAGAGAAAAAAGCCGAGCGGGGAGTCAGGGATGTTATTCTGTGCTTTTTGTTGCAGCCACTCAGTGCTACAGAGTGGTGGCAGCCTGGCGTCGATCATCACTACCATTTCTCTCTCTCCTCCGCTCTCCCACACAAACAGCCGGCCGCTCGCTCCTTGCCTCAGTCACTTGCTTTTTGTCTCATACGCACTACTTGTGTGCACCTCCAGTCTTCTTTTCCCTCCCCCTCCTCCCCCTAAAGCTCCTCACCATCAGAATATTGATAACTTGAATGTGTTGCTGCAGCTCACCAGTGAAATTAACCACTGCTGTAAATCTTGAATCCTGCCTTGTTGTTTTGCAGGCAACGTATATGAATGCACATGGCGCACATAAATAAACAAACATTACAAAGCAAATATATTTCATAACATCTGTTTCTAAAAATGTCAACAATGGCAGAAGGAAGGTGCTTTATATGCTTGTATCTGGGCAGAAGTGAAGAGGTTATGGAAGCATAGGGTGTGTGGCTTTTATTCATAATTTAAATATTCTGAGTGCCGTGCTTTAATTTTTGAGCAATGACATGTGATGTATGGCCAGCTGCTCTGTGATAAAATTAAACTTTGAACATGC
This sequence comes from Scartelaos histophorus, assembly GCA_000787155.1. Classification (NCBI taxonomy): domain Eukaryota; kingdom Metazoa; phylum Chordata; class Actinopteri; order Gobiiformes; family Gobiidae; genus Scartelaos; species Scartelaos histophorus. Next base: position 28,110 of record KN509133.1, read on the forward strand.
GAACGGAGAAGAACTCTTTAAGCTATAAATACCAAAATGAGTGCAAACCTGTTTTTAATACAGAAAATAAATTGTAAATGATATCTTCCCTAGAACCGCCAACTAATACAGATGGACATTGTAGTCTGTGCATTTTTGTGATTTGATGCTTTTGCTTTTGTTATGCTGTCTGTACAGGTTATTTGCCAAAATGACAGTGAAATAATGTTTTTCTATGAGATAGCAGTGTTAAATAAACCACTCTCTGTCACTGTAGGCTGTAGTTGCATGTGCCACATGTTCAGTGAGCTGAAAAGAAGCCTTATAAAATGGTCATTACTTCTTAATGTTATTATATAATTCTGTGGTTTTTCGACATGTCCTGCCTCTAGCTTTGACATCCTCCTACCTGACCGGCATGCGGCTGTCAGTCGGCACATTTATTGTGCTAGACTACATCTCCCTCTGGGATTCCAATGCAGGATGTGTGAGAAAAACAAGGGTAAAAATGCTCAATTCTCCAGGGCAGAATGGATATCCCCGAGGTTTGCATCTTCTGCATTTCAAATTACAAATGTGTGAGGAGCATGTTTGCGAGAAACATGTAATACTGGCTGTAGTGATCAGATGAATGCATTCACAAAACATCTTGAAAGATGTTATTTTGCACATTTTCTGTTGACAAATTTTCTTGAAGACTTGTGTTTTAGTGGAACCACGATGCTCCTTAATCTGTCCTGAAGGAGATGGATAGACACTCTTGAGAATCATAAAAGATTCTGCAGAGAAACTGCTTCCATAATAAGCACCTGAAGAAGTGCTTTGGAAGCCTCTAGCGTGGAAATGAAATATTGGCTAGGCATGAATGAAATAGGATTGAGAAGTAGGGGCAGAGCGCTGTAAAGCCCTACCACAGCAGAGCCTCCAACCGGCACAAAATCATAGGAGATTAGTGCTGTTGAAGCCCCATGGCCCCTGACTATGCACACAGCCCCCAATGCACCAGGGCCGGTGGGGGATGGTACGGGTCAGTGCTGCCACCACGCTCTGTTGTGCTGGGGCTAATTTGACTCCTCTAAAGTTGACAGACAGCCTTCAGTGCCAATGCTTCTTTGGTTTGCTGTTTTTCTCGTGGCTGTCCGCAGTGGCTCTAATTTCCCTGTGATTACAGCGCTGTGTATCTAGGCGCTTCTCTCTGCCACCCCCCCATCTCCTTATCCTCGTGAAAGTTTTAGTTATTCACTATACGCTCCAACAGTTTGCACAATGTGACTGAACATCTCTCTGCTCTCAGCGGGAAACTGTGGTTTAGGCTTTGACTATCACTCATGTGTGCGTTAGCTGTGCCACCACTGCCATTGATGTTTCTATGAGACTGTACATAATTTACATTGCCATCTCTTTATAAACAGCAACCATTTTATTTTCTAGCATTCATTGTAATGCGATATAAAAATCACTTGAGAACTGTATCCTTGATGTCTTGTGAACCATGATGCAATGTGCTGTAGTATCCTTGTTAAGCACACTGTATGAGATGACAGAAGTAAGAACTGTGCTGAAATGGGTATTCACTGTTTGTACTGTTTGCTTAATTAATTAAAAGGGTATGTTGTCTCAAATTGATAGCAGAGATTTGAATGCAAATTATGCGTTTTGCACCAAAAGCAGCTGTGCCTTTCTGCCATCGCCGCAGCTCTGTGTTTATATTGGATTCTCTTTGGGGTTTGATTTTAGTGTAGGCTTTTGTCATTCAAAAAGAGCCGCAGAGATTTCAATGTACGCCTCTTGCATTTCAATGTGACTTTTTAACTTTGCCTTTTATGTCACAAAAATAAGCCCATCTCTTCAATGAAACTTTTATTTCTTAAACTCATGTGATTTAAGGCTTATATGAAGAGCACTGGTGACGTTTGATTTTTCTGTATTTTAGGCTGGAAGAAAGGACAAAAGTGATGCTCTCAACACTGCCATTGATCGGATGACCAAGAAGACCAGAGACCTTCGCCGACAGGTTCTATTCCTATTTTTAATCTTTTCTGATTTAATTAGAATTTTATTCTGCTTTCATTTGCACTGATTCTCATTTTTTTCTGATTCTAGTCTAATTTTGATTCTATTGTATTCTTGCACTATTCTTGGACTAGTGATTTTAAGTGTTTAGAAAAGTGCTATATAAATAATAGAATTATTTATTTATATATCATTTGGTTTGTTCTTTTAATGTTCCCATGTGGATGCCTCCATTGGGATTTAACTAAAAGGCTGGGTTTTAACTGTGTCCTAACTTCACAGCTGCGCAAAGCCGTAATGGACCATGTTTCTGACTCCTTCCTGGAGACCAACGTTCCCCTTCTGGTCCTCATCGAAGCTGCCAAGAATGGAAATGAGAAAGAAGTGAAGGAGTATGCGCACGTGTTCCGGGAGCACGCCAACAAGCTGATCGAGGTAACTGTCAATGTGAATCCTAATCACCCAGGGTTAGCTTCATACAGATGCCTCTTTCATTTTGACCTTTACCTATCAGAGACTGGGAACAGTAAATCACCTGCCTTTTTATGGCAAGCGAAATTTGCTTTAGGCAGATTAGTAGGTTTATTAGTAAGAATACACTGATCTTATACTGAAAATCATCAAAAGTCTCACAATGTTCAATGTATTACTGTTTATTAAGTTGTTCTTCACATTTGGAATGTCTTAAAACGTGAAAAACATAACTTGTTCATTTTAAACAGTTTGCAGTGGTCCAAAGTTATTCCTCACTTAGTTTATGAATTGTAAGAATTTGTTCAAGGCGATAAGTTTATAAGAGACCATAGTGGTGTGTTGCTGTGACGGTTACATTTAAAACAACTCCATGCTACTTGTGCACTTCCTGGTTAGTATAATAATAAAACACTTTATATTTAGATGTACACAGAACACATACTTTGGGTACAAGGCATTTTAATGTCTCCAGTGTCTAAAATCTGCTTAACAGTTAAGTCTAACTCCTCATTTAAAAACATATTGCACCTCTAATTACAAACTGCCGTTTTTCTTTTGAAATTATGCCATACTTGTTCCTATTACCTTCAAATGAACAGGATGCTTTTTCCATGCCATTGTTATGAAATGGCAAAAAGTCCTTTATGGCTTGTGACCCCGAGACTGGCTTAGTTGAGCATTAAATAGAAGCTTGTAGTTTTTCCCAAGTGAAACCTCAGATCACAGAAAAAATAAATAAATCGGTAGCATCTCTTTCCCCAATGAAAATGTTCAACATTGAAATGATGTTGTTCTATCTGCCTCAGGTTCGTTCCTCCAAAGCTGATTTTAATCGGACACCGTGCAGCTGCTGCATTGAGCGGGAAGCTACAATATTGCTCCGTGCGGTCAAAGCTACAAATCAAAATTTTAAGTGTAACCAAACGAGTGAAACAAGCCCAACTCAAGGATTAGTGCTTCCTCTGGGAAATTTTGTCCTTGCCAGAGCAGATTTATCCTCACAAACTTCATGTGTGCTTTTGAGTGCCACTTATGAAGATATATTTCATAAAAAAAACGATATACCCCCTTCAACTGACAAATACAACTGCAATGTTTATTATTTTCAGTTTATTGGAGATACTGTAGGTGTCCCAATCTAGATATCAGTATTGGGGTCAGTCTAAAAGGTTTTGGTATGTGTAGATTGGGCCAGTGTCCTGACTTTCACTGAAAATGAGGTCCTGCTTTTTCAGTTACGATACAGACTCTGATACTATAGCTTAAAATATCTGCCAGTGCGTGTTATGTAGCTGTTATTTATTGCTAAAATAACTTCAGAACAGCTTTGTGTAAATACATACAAAACATTATGCTACTTTCTAGACCATCTCTGTCCAGTAAATGTGGCCATGCCTGCTTGTCAAAGCCTGATCCCATCAGGTCTTAGAAGCGAAGCAAGGCCGGGACTGGTTAGTACTTGGATGGGAAACCTCTGGGACAATCAGGTGCCACAGTGGAACACCAGTTGCAAAAACTGTTGTTGTATCCTTAGGCAAGGCACTTTGCCTAACCGTGTGTGTGTGTGTGCGTGCGTGCGTGCGTATGCTCATTTAATTTAAATTAATTTAATTTAAACATGACCTCATTCAACACCACTTATTTAAAAATGCCATATTAGACATAATAAAGAAGCTGCATACAACAATGAGATCTGGATTATTTAAAGGTCTCTTACACAATGAACTACTGTCTCCAAATGTCATTTAAGTAAAATCTTTTCCCCTTTACTCGTTTTTAAGTGAAACCCACTTATAGACCGAGACCACATAGAAAAACTAAAGGACTTCAGTCAAATGTTTAATTAAACTACTAAAAGAGTGTAGTGACAGTGAAATGCTTCTGTGTTTGGACCATTTTTTGAAAAGCTTGCGTCAAAACCTCAAACGCTGACATTTGAAAGTGACCTGTCCCTGTGGGCATATGAGCATGAGTGTGTCTTGATTGGCTGGTGCAGTGGAGTCGTCGCTGTGTAGAAAGTGCTGAAGCATCAGAGAGGAAAGGCCCAGCTGCACCGAGGACAGGGCCTTAAGTATCTCCTGCAGCTCATGTGTCAAAACTGGCATCAGAGCATGACTTGGATCTGCTCTACCTCCAGCAGTGTCACCAGTGTACTGCTAATTCTGCATGGGGAATACAGATCTCTCAAATGATATAACCAAGAAAAATACTGAAAAGTAATGTAGTTGGCTTAATGATTTGGGAAAACGTGCTATTTTTCTGACAAGTATTGCAATTAACAAACTGACAAACTAATAAGGATCAATTTGTTCCAAATATACAGGGTTGGCAGTTTTTAATGCTTTTTATACTATTGTAACTATTCAAAATTGCAATTTTTGTTTTCATTTAATCTTGCGGACCTAGTATTTGCAGCCGTATTCACCCATCAATTGACATTGAACGCAGTGTTGTGATGTCATTGGAGGCACCGCTATGATGATGCCATTGGACCTAGCACTGTGGTGATGTCATCAGAGGCAATGCTGTGATGACATCATCAGACGCACCACTATGGTGACTTCATCGGACATAGTGATGTCATCGGAGGCAGTGCTGTGGTGGTCTACCTAAAATGTATATTTTTATTTGACATCTTTCTCGTGCAAGTTACACTTTCTAAATAAAAAGTATATTTGGCTTCCTAACAGAAGAACAGTCAAGTGCCCTGAGTGACCATGAGCCTCCTTTGTGTGGTGAGGTGCTGTGGAGGAGGCCTAAGGCACCCTGTCCATTAGTTCACACACTTGTTTTGAAAGGAGCATAATGACTGACCCATATTCACTTGTCGCCCCCTTTAACCACTGACTTTAGCCCTATTTGGCAAAGTACCATTCTTCATCATAGCATTCACTCCCTGAGTGGAGTATTGGTCTACTGACCCATTTATGAACTTCTTGAACACTGAAAGCCTCAAGGCTATGCATTTAAGAGTGTGTCCTTCAAAGTGAATAGACTATTGTTTATCAAACCCCCTTTTGTTCCTGAACATTTTTTAATCTGTTTTTGTTGCAATGGAAATAATTACAGCTAAACTCCGCAAATTTGTGCATGAAACAATTGTGTCAACTTGGCACAACCTGAGCACAAAACTGTAATTTGCATAATTACATGTTTTATGCCCAAAAAGATACTTGTATTTGTATTCACCATACTTGGTACTACCATTTACCTAATATGGTAATATTTCCTAGTGGTAAGAGGGATTAATTTTACAATGTAAATGTTATGTAAGCAGAATGGCACACTGGTTAATGTGAAAGTTCAATGTCTTTATTTGTCCTCCCTTTAGTTCCATCATGCTAGAATAGCCACTCGGAGCTGCCACTGTCAGACTAGGCAAGCTTATGTGAAATGCCATGGAAATAAAACCACAGGTCTCTGAGTTGAGCTGCACTTCATCTTTATGTGTCTGCTCCCTCATGAACCTCTGTTATTGAATGATTCCCAAAGGACCAAACATATTTTCTTTATGTTGTTGTTTGTGAATTGTGTCACAGTGCACTGGTTCACCTGTGAAGCTTTAAAGGCAAAAATCAATGCTTGTATTAGCACAACAAATTGATCCTTTTTATATCTTGTCTGACACTTGAGATGTCTTTGTTTACTATTAAGAAAGCTTTTCTATTTGAAATGCATAAA
>KN509133.1:40447-62684 GCA_000787155.1 Scartelaos histophorus
CTTGTATACTCCCTTTAGGGAAGGGAAAGACACTTGAAGGTCTTGTAAGCGTGCATAGTGGTGATACACATTTCATTTTGATTTGCTTAATTTCTTAAAGAGCAATTAACTGACTTGGTGTCATTATAGATCACGTTTTATATATGATAAACTGTAATAATCATAATTTCTACTATTGATTTGAGATTAAATATAGACCTGTATTGGAAGTAGTTGTTGGATTTTGTTTTCTTTTAATACCCTAGGTACTCTCGTAGAACTTTTTTGTCTTCTTTTTGGTGTATGTATAAGCCCCAATATGACAATTAATCTATTAAAGATATTACAAATCAAAAAAATCCAAAACAAATGCAGCATCTTAAAGTACCAAAATTCTATCTGATCACATTACTTGGCACAGTCGGTTGTGGCTGTTGGACCACCCTCAGAATACTTGTGTACATGTGAACACATCTCTTGTCAGTGGCTGTGTTCTGCATAGTCCTGCTGATACCTAAATCTTCAGACTCGTGTGGAGAGTTGGATACAGAGCTTAACTGCCAGTGCCCGTCGTGAGCCCTGGTCCCTGAGCCTCCCGTATCCAGAGGTTATCTGGTGAACAGGCACGGCAGGTGATATCTGTGCCCCGCTGCACGCCATTGTCTGCACTGAAAGAGACGCCTCTGAGTCACTACAGCTTTGAATCTCCAACCATAGCTCTGCTCCCCCGAGAGCGGTAGCATCTCCACATCCCATAAAGAAGTATAAGGTTGTTCTGAGACCTTCAGTTATTTTTAGAGTCCAGGGCTCCAGATCCATTACAGACGGAGGTATTGAGACAGCTGGATGAGCACAAGTAGCGGCGCAGGCGTGATAATACACCTTTATCTGGCCACATCATCTCCCTGTGCCCATATCGCAGCTCAATACATTTCCCTGTCATTCTCTATTGTATTTTGCTTTAGGCGTGTTTTGTTGAGACAGAAATGCACCTCTATTAATATTCATGGAAACTTTTCCTGTGGTCTGCTTTGCATTCAGAGCCAGGGATCCGGATCAGAGATGAAGTAGCGCCACTCCAGAAGAGCATAACTCATGCCTCACCCTCTCCTCCCGATAGCAGCGACAGATGGGAATCTGAGGCGTTTTGCTCCCAATATGTTTCAAAGCCACTCTTCCTTTCATTTTCCCTCTCAAATTGCGAAGGCAGCACATTAGACTTGATTTACAAATTCAGTTTACAGTTTTTGTGTGTGCGTGTGCACGTGCGCGTACATGCGTGCATGGTATAGGAGGGAATGAGTTTATTAGTCGTTGTCATGGTGAGAAACACAGCATTTCTTATGGTGTAAGCACTGCCGGTTGCTTATTTACCGGCCCTCTCAAGGTTGTATTATGCCTATATAATTTCCCCCATTTCTCTTTGCTGTGTATCCTGTTCATTGGCCCCATACACTCAGAACTGTCTCTCCTTTGCTGTGCTGCAGACCCCAGAAGAACTGGATGACTCCGACTTTGAGACAGAGGACTTTGATGTGCGCAGCAGGACCAGTGTGCAGACAGAGGACGACCAGCTCATCGCGGGCCAGAGTGCACGGGTAAGTTCACTCCACTGTGTTTGCACCAGAAACAGCAGGGAGAGGGTCATTATCTGAAGGCAATTACACACAACAATGCTGCAGGGATATGGAACAAGGTTACACCGGAACACATTTAGATTTTATGAGGCATCTCAGTGCTTAGAAAAGTTGTAAACAGCTCAAAACCTCCATCATATTCTAGAAGTTTCTTTTTGCAAATAACTTATGATGGGACATAAGCTTTGATCTTTGCTTAATTAATATTGATACTGATGAAAAGGATCTTTACTTTTTCCATGGGGTGTAATGATGTCTAAGCCTCATGATATATCCTCACGCTGTGAACCTCACAGTACTGTACCACAACAGTGAATTTAAGCAAAGAGACTTCTGATTCGATGTTGTGATGGCCCACGAGATTATAATTGTAAGACTTTTGACTATACAATATCATGATATTACAATTATTATTACACCTCTTCTTTTTCCACAACATTGTAACATTGAAATTCTGTACCATTCTGCCATAATCAAGTTTAATGTGTTTAACCTGCATGGTGACCACCCTATTTGATTGTCCTGCACAATCTTTTAGGCCCTTGTCCTTTGTCCCACTTCTTCAGAAAATGTTCCATTTTGTCACTGATTGCACATTAATTATTAAGTGTGATTATACGTACATGACATAAAGACTTTGATGTAATGACAATTATTTTATCTTGGCGCCTATTGCTATTCTAATCTGTGTTGCAATTGAAAATTATATATATTTTTACAGTTATGTGTCTTAGTTTCCCTAGTACACCCCTTCATGCTGCACAACATGCCCCTCTCTCACAGTTTGAGGTGGTCAGTGTATTAACCTGTGTTTTTGTGTTGCCATACATCAGTAGAATCCATTAAAGGCACTTGAAAGAACTGCCCTGAGGCACTAAACTAGCCCCATGCTTTAGCCGTATGTAGAGGTCCACTGCGCTAACCCTTAACATTCTCTATAAATCCCCCTTTAGGCCATCATGGCACAGCTGCCCCAGGAGCAGAAGGCAAAGATCGCTGAACAAGTGGCCAGTTTCCAGGAGGAGAAGAGCAAACTAGATGCCGAGGTTTCCAAATGGGACGATAGTGGCAACGACATCATTGTACTGGCCAAACAGATGTGCATGATCATGATGGAGATGACGGATTTCACCAGGTCAGTATCCATGGCTGCCAGCGCCGACGACCAGCCTGTGAATGTTAATGTCTCTGCTGCCATCTCCTCATATGAATGGCCTTTGTTCTGCAATACGGGGGAAATGCCTCCAAGACAAAATACATATTTATATTCAGCTTATGTCAAACACAATCAGCCCGGGCCTACATCTGTTTGATAACATTTGACCTTTTTGCTCTAGCTCTATAATACCATGAAAATACAACACAGAGATATGCTATGATTTTGTTGAAGGAAGAAGACAAGAACACAGAAATGAATCTTTTGTACAATGTCCACCAACCTATAAATGTTTTTAATCTCTCATGCACATTTCAGTAAAACATGTGGGCCGTAGTTTCACGTTGTGCTACCTTTAAAAGCCATGCATTCTATTCAAGTAATTTAGTCATTGCACATTGGGAATTCAACTCGTGAGTCACTGCTGTAGTGATAAAAAAAAAAAAAAAAGCTTCCAAACCACCTTTGTTTTCTTAAGTCTTCCCATTGCTTTGCAGTTACTAGCAGGAAACATGACTATAAAAATAGGATCACTAGCTATACAACTAGAGTACCACTACTAAACCCAAAGCATTAAAATTCATAACCGCCTACTCTTATTGACGATACACAATGGATCTTATGGCACTTCCATCTCAATCTACCATCCATGTTTTATTGTAGTGTCATGGTTAAGGCACGCACGTGTATGTGTGTGTATGTGTGTATATGTGTGAAGAGGTTATTGATTGCAGTGACATGTTTATATCCACATAAAGGCTGCATCTCCCTCATTTTACAATGCAAAGCAGATCAAAGGAATTCAAGTAAGGATTGTCCTTTTTTCATATTTAATTTAATTGAAAATTTCCATTTTAACTTTAGAAACAATGGTACTGGCCACATGGTTGCTATCACATGTACTGCTATCACATTTTGATACAACTTGAATTTTGTCACTGAAGATTCTTTCCAAGGTAACTGTAGGAAGTAGTTTTTGCTCTTTTCCACTCCTTATAGACATCACAGCGCAGCTGGTCTATGGATACACCCTTGTAATATCTCTATGCATTAGTAAAATATTTATTTTAGACCTGAGTTTAAGTGGCCTTGTCCCTTGCCACACTCTTAACATTCCAAAATTTTAACATTGGACTTGAATGTATCAATGTTGAATGTGACTGCACAGTAACAGTACGTTGTTAGTGTGTTCTTGCTGTAACTCTCCATGTGTGACGCTAGTTCAAACATAATGTATGCCTGTGAGATTCCTCTGATGGAGTTGTCACCTAGCAACTACCACCACTTGGTGCTGGCATCCATTATTTACATGACTGCTTTGATTTTTCTCAGCCGGGCGTTAAAGAAAAACTTATGGAGTCACACATGTCACGAAGACATCAGTCAGGGTCACCACGCAAGTCAGGCAAGGGATTCTAGGGCTCCACCATGAACCCAGATTACATTCAGTGCCTCAGACATTTTCTATTATTTTGTGGTTCTTTTTGCTGCCATTAAGGTCTGTGTTATGGCCATGATTTCCTTTTAATAACAGGATTAATTCACACTGTGCAATTTAAATACATCCCGTAGATAAGACTGGTAAACTAATAGAATAATTAAATGCATTTCACAACAGAGGTCTAAATTTCAGATCTAATAGGTTTATTGTTTATAATATAGAGTGTATGGACACAGCTGGATATTTTGTCATTGGCAAAGGAAATCTTATAATCTCATAATTGCACCTATTTCACCATATCTTGCAGCCCCCCCCTGGATTTCTTCTGATAGTTATGCTACTGCTACCCCTGCAAAAACTCAAGGCAATATGTGTGAGATTCACTTTACTCAACTGTCATAATGCTATACTCTGTATATTTGTCATCATGTTGTGATCTTATCCAGCAGTGTTGGAGTGACTGAATATAATATATAGTTTTTCATATGACACCATCTCTGTATCGTATGGAAGGTCAGTGGCCGGCTAATTCAGCGCGCGCCTAAATGATCGCCCCCTTAACCTTGAGCTGGCGTAGAGCCTCACCAAGGTTAATGCTGTATGAAGTAATTGATCTGGACCTCCATCCTGGCAAACCTGCAGAGAGAGAGAGACAGAGAGAGCGACACTCTTGTTGACTTGTGCATCGCTCACGGCTGTATGGCAGCGCTCATGAATAACCCATGTGAGGATGGGAAATATGCAACATATTTGGGAGCCACCTGTCTCAGGGCATTGTGTGCTGCACAGTGCATGGACTATTGCAGTCTAGTGCCATCACCAAGTGTCTCCATAGACCTGAAATACACAGTAATACATCCAAGCAAACAATGCAGGAGCTACTGGACTGACAGTGGGAAAACATGCTCTTATATTCTGAAAAAATAACATACCTTATATATAATTAGTGGCATAAGACGAAGTTATAGTAAAGGCATATGTTTTAGTGACGTTTACTTACACCAAATCTTTCTGAAGGTACTTTAATACCAACTCCACACATTATTATGACATAAGTAAAGGGAAATACAGTGCTAGTCTCCACAGCATACATTAGATCATGCAGCTCTCCTCAATAGCAGTGAGCACACAGATGAATTAAACATCAGTTAGAGCTACCTGCAGTGGTTGCTTTAGGAATAAGTCCAGTGTTGTACCTTGTAACTGTGCATGTGTGAATAAGATGGTTTTATTGGGACAAAGTGAACTCTAGTTTTAAAAAAGAAGGTGAATCGCCCATGCATGTTTGTTTCCTATAAAGCTGGCGGCGCTGTCTCATGGGGCTGCTTTGTCCCCAGAGTTGTTGGAGGCTGCGGTGCGATGCAAACCCTTTCTCCCTCTAGGACCTCATGGGCAAGATAGAGGGAGGAGAGGGAGGTCCACTGGGGGGAGAGGGTTGAGAGGGGAGAGGAAGCCACAGAACACAACACAAAATTCCATCTGTTCGGGGTTGGATAGCTCATTTTTTAGCCTGGAGAGAGCAGCTTTGTATCCAATTTGTGCCTTTTGCCAACTGTGTCCCCAAGTCCCTCATGGGGCCGATGGTTGTAAAGCTTTACAGTGGATCGGGTTGGGGTTGGAGTGACCCACGCGGGCCACAGCTTTGGGTCTGGAGATGAATATGTAACATCAGGACAAAACCCAAAAGCCTGAAATCATATCAGCCTCTTATCACGCTACATTTTTAATATTGTCCTCTATTCTTCTTCCTTCTGGATGAAAGGACTGCAAATGAAAAGCTGGTAGTGCATGTCATGTCTTTAACGCTGTCCAGTTTTTCTCAACCATGAAACATTTTTTTTCCCCCCTAAAAAAAAAAAAAAAAAAAAAAAAAAAAACAACATCACAAACGACAACCTTCAAAGCGGCTTAAAAACTGGGGCATTTTATTTATCCGGCTTACTAACAAAAAGCAGAAAGCATTTATTATATGTATTTGTTATGGAGACTGCATCAGGAGAATCTTTGAGTTTCTTAAAAGCTTATTATGGAAATGTACTTGATGTGCTAATAAAGTAGTGCTTATTCAGAGGCTCATATCAGCAGCCTCAGTAGTAGTGATTTTCTATTGGCTCTGCTGTGTCCAGTGTTGTTGTTGTTGCTGTCAGGGCATCTCCACTGCACACCTTTGTGTTTGTGACTTTTCCATGAAATATTCCTGTGATCATGCTGTCTTTCTGTGCAGGCTGTGACTGAAAAACACCAGTCCAAAACAAACATGTCTCTGTGTTGAGAAGTTGCTCTTGCATTTTGAATGAGGCTGCAGCAGATCAGAACAGTGACTGATCTCTCCACTTTCCCTCCACAGGGGGAAAGGCCCGCTGAAGAATACCTCTGATGTCATCAGCGCTGCCAAGAAAATCGCAGAGGCAGGATCCAGGATGGACAAGCTGGGCCGCACAATCGCCGACCACGTAAGTCCCAAAGCAGAATGCACTGTTTACATGTGACCTTCTTACATAATGTGGCTTAGAGGCAGCATCGTGAGGCTAATGAATTATGTGTAAAAGTTACACAGAAGAAATAGGACTGGGAAATAGTTACAAAGATGACTCTTTTTAAAAAAAAATATGATGTTAATCTGCTGTCGGATTTACATTATAGACCCAAGCACAGTTTAATTTTTGTTATCTATATCAGTACAAATTGAATCGTGTTTAAATCCGTTCTATAGAAATAGTTTCTGAGACTGAATGTGTATCTTATCAACACAGAGGAGCAAACATTAAAAAAGAGATGTGGTTCCATTAGAAAAGAGTTAAACGTGCTGCATGCATTGTTCAGTTAAACCAGTCTTTTACATTAAATAGTTTCCTCAGTGCTGTATTGTCCTGAACATATATTTGTCACTTTATGGTGCTCTATGGAGACTTCCCTCAGTTCAGCTTTTCCAGCACAGAACTTGTTTTATTCATTGTGACTCCTACTTACCCATGTTAACCAATTTGTCACCACATCAGACACCATCTTCCCTCTCTTTTGCCTCCACCCTTATTCCATCATCTTTCCTTCTATTCTTTCTCCAGAGAACAGCACTGGAAGCACACATTCAATTATCCATAGCCTCATATTTCACTTAAATACTAGCTGTGTAGGCCTCTATGGGGAGACTGCATGATTTATCTCACAACTTCGAGTACCATCTCTGAGTCAGTTGTGACTTATTGTCTCTATATGGTACATACTGTATATTTTGTATAGTTTGTTTTTGATAGAGTTGTGTTAGAAGTGCAACAGGACGCACTTGTCAGATTGAGGTCTGTTTGTGATGTAGCCTGTCTCTGGGGTTGATGCTCCAACTCAGGAAAAATCCGCATTGGCTTTAGATTTCAATTTTGATAGCATTTGTTCTATTGTCAGGCACTCAAACATTTGAGCTCTGCTGGTGTTAACAGATCTGTTGGCAGACAATAAAACTGCATAAAGTAATGACCAGACCCAAGGCCGGACACAATTTAAAACTCTGTTACATTTGAACACATTTTGAATAAAATTTCTATATTGTCTTGTAATTGTAATAATCTCTAATTTGCCTGCACTAGATGGTATTTATATAAAAAACTGGCAATTGGTAGACAAAGAGTCGAGGGCCGTTTCAGAATTATAGCTGAAAGATTGGCTCCAAAAAGCCTGGCATCCACACTTCCATTTTGAAAACATCACAAAATACTCAGTCAGGCTTTGACAGCAATGCGGCCCAACTTCTTCTCGTTTCTGGCTGTCATTTACAAATATTACAATAATTTTTTTGTTCATAGATGAATGGCTCCATCAATTATTAACAACTGTATTTATAAGCAGGATGGGCAGCTCTTTCACCACCTGAAGCCTGTAAGGTTTACAATTACTTTTGTTATTGTTCAGTATCATGATTCAGTTTTGTTTTTTGTTTTTTTTAATTAAAAATCCTTTATGATTTATGATATCTGTTGATATTTCAGTTACCACAGTTGGCTTTAGACAGTTTTAACTGCATGCCAGCAATTTCTTTTATAAATGGTTAAAATTTTAATTTTTAATAGAAAATATTAAGGAAAGCAAGAACTATTTCATAGTGGATTTAATGAAACGCTTGGCCAGGATTTTACTTTAACCACATCCTTTTTGTGTATAATTCTAAAATTACAAATGTGCCTATTCTTTTGGACCTGCTGTGAGATACTGCACCACTATTACTGCACTTTGTGCCAACACATGCAGGATCTTCTTTTAGCTGAAGCAGTCTCTCCATATTCTGACATAATGAGCAGCTGGCCAGCAACTGCCCTGCTCAGCTAATATTTTATTTAAAGTTACCCTCAGATCTTCAATATTACAGGCAGGCTCCGATCACACGGCAGAAGTCCTACCTGTACTGACCTAATTGCTTCTGAATGGGGAATGGGCCATTCCAGTCTTTTTTCTGCCTCAGTGCCTTTTTGAAGACATTTATTCACTTCATGAAAAGACTGTTTTTCCCCAAAGGAAGCAGATGCGCAGTGGTGCAGGTGTGGACTCTTCAGACTCTAAAGACTGGCCTCAATCTTCCCTCTGCACGTGTATGACCGCTCTGTTTGCTCCACTGTCCCACTCCACTATTTGTAGGCACTCGTTTGTGTGCGCACTATTAGGGGAATTTGGGGATTGAAGCACTCAAAGTATGAATAAATGAAGAGCTTTGGCTGTTGGACCACAACTCTTTGCCCAGAGTAAAGACCCCTCCATCCTCTAAACTCACCCAGCTGTCCTCCTCAGCCTCTTCTCCCTCAACACAGACCAAACAGAGGAGCAGGCGACACTCACCACATGCCAGCAGCACCAGGACACTGGTAAGGGGCAAAGAGAGGAGGGAGGAGGGGAGAGGAGTGAGAGAGGAGAGCGAAGGATGGAGTGATAAGAGGAAGAAGGGGCCCATGAACCTCCTGAGAGATAAAGCCATTACGAGCACTTCGCCTTTTAATTAGTACGATAATTGCCAGGTGGCAGCTTTTTAAATGATTTATTTATGTGGTTTATATTTAGGTCCATACTGTTACAAAGCAGGAGATGCCACAGGCTCACAGCCCTGGCATTTATGGATGGTCTACATATTGCGGCAGAAATATTTAAGCGAATCATCATCAAGATGTTGGCACTCTGACACAGTTGTATGAGCAGAGGCGATGCTGGGACTCCTCATTAACCCAGGCATATTAATCACTTGTGCTGTGTGCCTGTGGCCCGCAGGACCTGCAGGCTCTCTCCTTCATGTAACACACATTGGCAGATGGTCTTGGTCTGATACTACATCGTCTCAGTGCTGCTTCTTTTTGTAGACTTTAGCATCAACATACTTTTTCCATCAGGATTCTGCAGGAGGACAATGTCAAATTTGGGATTTCTGAAAATCTGTTAAATATGTGTAATGGAGCCTCATTAAAGTTTGAAGCAATGAGTGTAGCGCAGAGATGAGCAGCAGGATTTAGGTCAGGACCGTACAAAGGTCTGCACTGCAGTTTATTAACAATTTATGACCTCCTCTGCAGGGCACCTTATGAGAATTCCATCTGGGCGACTGGTAAACAAATAATGCTATGTAATTGAGATTTATAATGCAAATGTGTTAGCCACTGTGTAGCAACATAAATTTCCACTGCCTCCCAGGCTTACCACATAAACGGTTTCTCTGCACATGCTAACACGTGCACAGAAACTTGCATATTTAAAGAAGAGCCATGTGCTTGCAATGTGCTGGTAGTGTGAGCTTTATTCTCATGATGTATACTGACATACATAGTGTACTTTTCCAATTTGCATTCAATCAGGGGAGATTTATGGTGATCCATGGGGCAGTGTGGCCAGTCAGTCTAATCCTGCAACGGCCCTAGACGCTTTACAGCAGACAGGGTTGTAAATTACCTACTGCAGTGGAGAAGCAAACTCACCCGGGGAGCACACAAATTCTCAGCTCAGCAGTTCAAGGGTCAGCCCTTAGTCCACTACAGTCCAGTTCAAGTAAGAGATCCCATGTCCGGGTCTACCATAACATCAATCAGCAGCCACTATTGTTTGTAAAGCTGTATTTTATCCAGTGACTAAGTTGATTGTACTACAGGGGGTTCGCGCATGAAGAATGACCATTAAACGAGAATCATATTTCTAAAAATGCCACTGGCTGCACTTACTGCCAGTCAGATTTACAGAAAGCAATGATATAAACCCCTTCTTAAACTACAGCTATGAACCCTGAAGTCTCTCATCCTCAGAGCCATTGTGCCCAAAGTGAGGGGGAAAGAATCAGGTTCTTTTATCACCCAAAACGGCACAAAATATCAAAACGGGAAGGCATTTCAGGATACGTTGTACTGACAATTTTTTTAAAAGTTATACTTTTTGTTGTACTATTGCAGTAGTATTTTCAGGTAGAAATTATGTAGTTGGAAATTGAGGTTAGTGTGAACAAAGTCAAATTTGTGAATGTCAAACATGCCCCACAGTGAAAATGACTGTATCCACACTGGTCTGAGTTTTGCTTACAGGTGCTACAGTACAGCCCTGACTGACAGCTGCAACGCAGACATTAAACATTGATGAGTGCCATTTAATTGGTCCCTGTGGTTGGCGCTAAAGTGAGCCTTTTTGGCTTGCCCCCAGCTCAGATTTCCCCTGTCATTTCGCACTATGTCAAAATCCCTTCAAATATTAACGCCACACTGAGGTGGGCAGACATCGGCAAAACTGTTGCACTTTTTAAGCTCTTGGTATAAGATAATAGTTTATTTATCAGTCCAGGGAGAAGTTAAGTTCATTATTTATTTAGAAGAACAAAGAGGGTTTCCTTAAAATATATGCAGGGGTTTGGTATATTCATATTAAAATAGAAGCAAGAATATTTTAAGTTTTGTTTAAAAGATGTGCAAAATTTGAATATTGAGCACCTTTTACTATAGAACACCTATGGATGATAGGTATTACACAGGCACACACTGTTGTGAATAGTTTTACAATCCACTCCTCTTTGGTGCTAAATATTTACCTCTATGACATTTAAACACGTTTTTGATGATTTGAAAAAAACTCATCTAATTAATCAATTATTTTGACAAGATGAACTTTTTACACCCACCATGCTTTGCTATTGAGCAGTTAGCTTAAAGGGCCCATATTTTACTATTTTCTCATCTCTGTTATAATGTTGTTTCACACATAAATCCTGCACATTTAGGCTGAGTTCTTCTCTCAAACAGACAACAACACTCTGTTCCACCTTGTGATGTCATGTCTTAATACAGGAAGGGCTCCACTACGTTTATAAACTCCATACACCTCTACTTGAATCATTTGGATAATTTCTGCCCCGGAATTGCCAATCTCTACTGAACAAAAGGTTGAAGGTAGCTGTTAACTTAAAGTACTGCTTCATGACCTCACAAGGTGGAACAGAGCTTTTTGAGCTTTGAAAAGGGACTTATAATAGGTTTACTCAAACAATACAAAAACACAACTCCAAATATGTTTTTGAAGAGTTAACAACATATAACATAGATTAAAGCTCACAAGAGTCAATTTGCGTAATACAGCATTTTTAAGAATATGTTTACTTTCCCTGCTTATAGTCAAGTGGTGGTTTATTACAGTTGTCCATGCTTTTTCAAATTCACTAGCTGTATTTTTGTTAGAAAGAAATGGACTGTGTAACACAAAGAAAGAAACCAATCTATCTAACATGTATTTGAAGATGGTGGCAGTGGCAGTGCTTTTATTGTATCCGCCCCCACACACCCAGAGCCATTCTAGGAGGTGAATGCACATTTCTATGACTTGATTTAAGCTTAAGATGACATTATAAAGTTTCCTAGATCTCTATCCCAGATCTCATTTGCACAGAATTCCCCATGGCAACAAAATCCCGTTAACACCTGAATGTAAGGCCTCAAATTAAAACATTCCTATTGAAGGGGGTTCTGAATCTGTGCTCTGTTCCTCTTGCAGCCACTGTCAAAGCGCTCTAAATGAAGGTTTCATTGTGTTGTTTTGTCTGGCTTTGTCTCTGAACGGCAGCAGGAAAACAAATTGGCTTGTCACTTCAGTGGGAAAACAAATGATTAGTAGGTCTGAGTCGCAGTTATGGATCTACTTAGAAAATTAGACTGGTTTCCTTTTTTATTTTCAACATACACTCTTGGCTTAATTAAACATTTTCAGGTATTTTGCTCAGATTTGGTAATACTTATACTTGATACTTTGTAGGTGATCATCAACTGTCATCAACACTCCCTGGAAGTGTGATGCTAACTGTATACTCTGCTCTGTCTGAAGCTCTGTTACAGTTAGACTTTAATCTGAGCTTTATTTAATACAAACTGCCCATAAAGAGCTGATCTGGCTGGAAATACAACAGGTGAGTTGATTTTTGCTGTTGAACAAGTCTCTCTCATGTAAAATCAGAATCACAAGCTAGCTAGCGCTAGCCACCAGTTCTTCAGTTAGTTTCTCTCACCTTTTTGTTAAAAATCAAACTCCTAATCAGACCATGAACATTCACATTGATTACTTGCTCCTGAAAAGATCTGTCTAAATTCATTTTATATTTATTATTGAGTTTCAAACCATCTTAAAACTTTTTGGTGCATTGTGTCTCTATGGTAACTGATGAACATTGCTCCTGCGTGATGTGACTGCAAAGTATCAATTACCAATACTTTAGGCTGTGTATTCCTTTGCCATACAAGGGGATAATTAAAATGTATAAGTAATTGCACTTATTTGAAGTAGCCGTACTTTTCCTTTAGTGCAATTTCACAATGCATTTCCAACCTCTCCCAGCTACTATTATTCATTCCTTTTTTGATGGGTGCCTTTAGCAAAAAAAAGCAAAAAAAAACAGATATGGACTATAGTGTCAGAGCCAGCTCTCTCAGAAAAGGCTGCCTTCACACTAGCCATTTCCACACAGGCAAATTGGATATTGGCCGGAACAGCATATCATATCAGAGCATCACTCCTCTTGAACAATCCCGTTTTTGTTGTTTTTTGGTGTTGTACCGGTGGTTACTGGCAGCAGCCCATCTGAATGCACCGTGTCAGTAAATATTGGAAATTGGCATTTCCTCGGGGTGAAATGTCCTGAAAGGTCAGAGTCAGGTGGATCAGCTCTGTCTGCTGCTTATAATGGGATTCAGTGGAACTCTGTGGCATTTGTTCTGCAATAATGGGACCTAGCCTTTCCATCACTATCGCATATATATAGTATTAAACATAAACATTGCATACATACTTTCCTTTTGTGTTTCCAGCATTTCACTCTCTTGATCCTTTTTCATATTTTAACTTGAAACAGTCCTCAAACATTGTTCAATATCTGAATTGGCTCATTGTTATCCGGAGGGCATTTAAATAGTACTGTGTAAAGGAAGTAGCTGGAAAAGACTCACTCAGAGACCTGAAATAAGAGATATTGCATTTAACACCTGAATAAAATAACCAGAAAAGTGTGATGTCTTTGTTCAAAAAATAAAACACTGATCTAACTACCCCACCAAGCTCAAGGACTTGCAGTTTATTTTAGCTAAAAATCAAGAACACAGTCCTCTATCCAAAGTTCTGATGAGCTAATTTTCAAAGGTCATACTACCATATTTAAGCCACACACCATTTTAACACCATGAAAAAACAATGACTTAGGGCTGAGTGCTTTGGAAAAGAATTTTGCAGTTGCAATTTTTCTGACAAGTATTGCAGTTACAGTTGGATATGCAGTGTATTTCTTGATTATATGATTCTTTTCAAACTTTACTTAAAGTTACTCAATGTCACTTTGTGGTTGTGTGTCACCTGCTTGTTTCTATGAGTATGTCATTGCTTTCCCTGGAATGTTCCACAGTATGACATTAAACTGCTCTACCTTACATGTATTCAATCACAGCTGGTTTTACTTCCCAGAAATACTTAGTAAAACAGGCATTCTGATTGTAAGCAGGGTTGCCTCTCCACAGATCTGACCTGTGACTTGGTCTGGTTTGATTTCCATGAAGATAGAAAAGTTGAATGCCATACCGTGAAACATTCCAAGTATTTCACAGACCCTCCCCCAGAAAAGTTACACAATTCACCTTTTAATTTTAAATGCATCCAGAAAAAATAACAAAAAGACTAAAATATGAACTGACAAACTAATACAAGAGTCACATTTCAAAACATGCTTGTACACATCTAAACTGCAGGGTTTGCACTCCTTATGTACAATAAGATGGTGACATTTTGGTAGAACATAGCAAAAGCTGCAGTTTTATTAATTTGGTTCATTCAAATTGATATTTTGATTTCAATTAATCCTAAGTTAGACCTAAGAAACTGCCTGATAGTAATGTGACCATTGAATAGGAGTCCAACATGTCCTCGTCCCCTCTGAGCACCACTAATGTATTCACGTGTGTGGCTTGGTTTCCTGAGTGCAGCTGAGTATGGACACAAGTGACGCTTTCACAGTGGACTGCCTCATTAGCATGGACCACTGCATTGAGGCAGCATCTCCCCAGCCTTTTCCTATTGTATATATTTCTAATGCACGCTCAGTTTCCTCGCTCTGCTGTGACCGGCTTAAAGATCCCACACACTGATGTTGAATAGTCAGTTCTTGTGGCTCCTTTGGCTGTTGCTGTACCCAGTGGGATTCAGACATGTTATTTACTGCTCCGTACTGCTTCCCTCAAGCACTCCTCAACCCCTCCCCACTTCTTAAACTACTTATTTTTCTGATTTACTTTTTGTACTTTTTTTTTTTAAAATGAGCATATATGTATTATCCCTATTCTCATCGATGAAGACAGCCTGCAGTGCCTTGCATAACGGTCCTCAATAGATCAGCTCACTTGGCCCATTCATCTTTTATTAATCACAGCCGCCTCGACGTAGCGCTTTTTTGTACTACAATTGTTTTGCTCCACTAGTACATAATTCAATACCAGCTCCAGTTGTATTTGTAGTAATTAGTAATTCTTTCTAAATGCTAATTTCTGTGTTTAAGATCCAGCTATTCACCCAGGTAGACCTAATAGACCCAGCAGGATTGGGGAAAGAAAAGCCTGATTATCTTTTCAGAGGGGAAATAACATTACAATTAAAATAGTCTTTCCTCTCATTTGCACTCAGGGCAATGGTTACACTGATGTTAAAACTCATTTCTGTTTGGTTTAATAAAATGAAGCATTAATTACATACAGTTTTGTGTTAGATTTTTTTTTTAAGTTAACATTTCCATATTTAACTTCTTTAACAACAATAACAAAAAGAATAAAGTATTTTATAGTCTCCAATGAAACCTTAATTGTTCATGCTGGCATTGTTGTAAATTTGGTGATGGCGATCTTACAAATGACCCGTCTACACTAGTTCATTGGTCTTTGAGAGCCCCTGTATTGGTACTGCAGAGCTGCCTCGGTTAGCTCCTTCTGTGAACAGACCATCAATTAAAAGATTGGCTTCCATTACTTCTGCTTCACCTTTTCCCTGCACTCAGAATTAACAGCTGCCGAAGGACTCGTCCTTTAGACAGCACTGCACCAGCAGAACCTGCACTTTTTAGACTTTTTTTGTTTGGCTGGTACACTCAGGGTCACCGCAGAGTGTTTGACTGATTTAGGCAGTCAGGGTGGAGATAGTTAAGTGCGTAAGGTGTAGTGGGGAGTTTGCTCCTAACTGGATGACGGGCAGATAAGAGAACAGTCAGTGTCCTAATTAGTGTCCTGGCAGGAGGCTGTTTAGACACCTCTGGAAAAGGCTTGGAAACACTTTCAGAAGGAAGAGCCCAAGTCTGTATACATAATTAGACATTCAAATGGTGCCAATTGTAAACGAGGTGCATTTGGGAGGTACTTCCACCTGCCGCTTTGAGCTTTTCTTGATAATTTATTCAGTTTCTTGAACATGTTGTAGCTTCACTGCTTTTCCTTAGTAAAGTCTATGTTTCCTCCAAGGAGTATATTGCAAAAGCAGCAATTTGTGAGAAAATGTGGCCACTGTGCACTGTCTGTAGCTAATCACATGTAAACATTATTGGATAAAAATACATTTAGAAAGTAAAAGTAATTCTTGTCAACTCAGACTGGAATTAAGTGCTGAAAGCCGTGTTCTGATTGTGTCTAGGCAGTCCACCCTAGTTTCAATTCATTGTCTGACAAAGCTGTTATAAAGCCATGCAGGCATTCAGAAAATATTATTACAACGGGTTTGTCAAAGACAGAGATGAGCTAGACAGATTTAAATACCTACTTTCTACTTCTGTGGCGTGAAAATCAGCTTTAAGTGACTGTTTACATTGTTTTAATTATTCAAATTCACACCACCTCTCAAAGGAGTTCTCGCGTCTTATATTGCAAACCAAATCATTTTCTCACCCGAGAGACTGATTGACAGTCGAATCCCAATAAAAATTTACATCTGGGCTCATCTTGAATGCGCTTAACCCGGAGAAGATGAGTGATCAGTCTCTTAGCTTGTGGGCGTGTGTTTGTCATTTTGGCTGTGAGCACGTCCCTAATGTGGGTGTCTACCTTACCTGTCACACTGCTCCTAACTCATCTTGATAAAGTGCACTATCATGGGGACTGTAGAATCGCATAAATATTCAGATTGAGTGGTGCCACAAAATGAAACAAGTGACAAAAGTTGATTCATTGTCGCCTCTGTTGGGTTTTAAAAACACAACACGTTATGGTAACAGACTAATTAATTAGACATTTTCTTTGCCGCCTATTGTGCAGAATCCTTGGTAACTAGGCCTGCTACAATAATTACTATAGCGACTTCAATATATGAAAGCTACAGCAATATATTTGTAGCTCAATATTTATTGTGCATGTAATATTTAACCCTAATCCTATTTTCTTTGCAAGAGTAGGAAGATTTTTGTTATTTTTGTGGTAATACGATAAGATTTCAGCTACACTGAGTTGAATGAGTCACTTCTATGGCTAATTATTGGTTCATTTTGCAGTTTAATTTATTGCAGCTAATGCCTTTTAATGATATTGTTTATTTAAAATAGTATAGTGGTTTTATCCTGCTTTATTTTAATTGTGCCAGTGGTATGAAGTTGATTCTGTACTATGATTTATTGCAATATTTATCTGTAGCAATATATCACACTCTAAACTTCAAAATTGCTATTATGATGACAAATAAATGCAGTCTGGTATTGCTATGAAGTAATTACCAGTAAGTACTGTTGAAAGTACCTGTGAGTACCAGTACAAGTATCCTAATGTCCTGCCCAAGATCAGAATTGGGCCAAGGACAAAATAATGCATAATACATAAAAATATAAGTCAGTCCTCTCCAGAACTACTGATAAATGTTATTTTTTGTACATTTGTTGCTTAGATGAACTGGCATTTCCTGCTGGATAACAAAGTACTCCATTTCTAGGAATGTGAAGATTTTGCACCATTTGTGAGGGGAAGAAGGCAGTTTAATCTTGATCTTAATTATAAGTCCTATGGCTCAGTGGATAAACGAGAATTTACCAGAAGAGACCAGCTTAAGCATTCTATCTTTGTCATTGCGAGAGAGTGCCTTTGCAGACATCCACCAGCTAATAATATTTAGAATCTTTAATCTTGTTTTCATTTATAAATCTATTCACCACCCGCTAAAACTGTGTAGAGACATTGGCTCACGGCTGTCTCCTCTCTTGTCTTTCAGTGCCCAGACTCCACTTGTAAACAGGACTTGCTGGCCTACCTACAGCGTATTGCCTTGTACTGCCACCAGCTCAACATCTGCAGCAAAGTCAAAGCCGAGGTCCAGAACTTGGGAGGAGAGCTGGTCGTGTCCGGAGTAAGTCCCTCCATCATTTTGTCCCTGGTTTACTTTCCACACACCTCCTCAGGAACTTAAAGGGCAGGGGAGCAGTTTAGAGGTGGCATTATAAAAGCCAAACTGAATTCTTTAGCAGGCTACAGCAAACATTAGTAGACTATGCTGCACGCTGTGTATTTTACAGTATGGCATTAGACATGTCTTTTTGCATTAATACAATTTCAGGTTTGTTTTTATTGTTAAAATATATTGAAAAATATCTTACTTTCTTACCATCTTTCTTACTGTGAGTGCAATCACCGCTCTCATATGTGACTTGTATTTTGTTTCATTCACACACAAATCCTGCAAACTAAAAACACTCTCTTCCACCTTTTGATGTCATGTGGTAATACAGGAAGTGTTCCACTGTGTATTTAAACTATCGGAGAAAAGTAGCTGTTAACTTAAACTATAACTTCATGACATCACAAGGTGGAAGAGGTCATTTTGAGTTTTGGAGATCTAGATGGACTAATAATAAGGACTTTCTCAAACATGTGTGAATGAAACAAAACACAACTCCAGGTATGTTTTTGAGGAGATAATGCTATTATAATATAATAAGAGTTGATTTGCGTAATATAATGCCATAAGGTGGAACTTTTCAGACAAAGCATTTACATCTCTGTGTTAGACCCTCCACCTGGAAAATTACATCAGTGTTAAAATAATGAACAAAGACCCGTAGAGGCAAACTTCACTAGATTTACTATAATGTAAAGAACTTAATACTCTGTGGGTTCCTATTTAAATTGAAAACAAAATGACTGCATCCATTTACAGTGAACTCTCTGCTGGATACTTCTCATTTCCAAATGGGGGGATTAATCTGATGAATTGCATTGGCTACGTTGTTATTTCCTATTATCTGTTGTTTTCAAGATAAATGAAAAATACTAAGCTCTAATAGTATGGGGCTGTTGGCAGAGATAAGTCAGCAATTCACACTGCGCTTTGCAATTAGACGGTTATGTTTGTGTACAATAAAGAGATAAGGGAAATAATGGTATTTTTGTGTTAGAAACAATCTCAAATGTGTAGATAAAAGTCTATTGTTCATATTAATTAAAGGGCCCATGTTACACCATTTTCTGATCGAAACTATAATGTTTCCTCATTAAAAACTTACCTGCAGTTGTGTTTTGTTCCATTCACATGTTTAACACACAAACCCTGTACATTTAGGCTACATTTTCTTCTCAAACAGAAAACAACTTGTGACATCACAAGGTGGAACAGTGCAGACAGAGCTATAATGCAGGATTAGTCAAAAATGTGTGAATGAAACAAAACACAACTCCAGGTATGTTTTTGACGAGTTTTTGGCGATTCTAACATGACTTAAAGCTCACAAGAGTCAATATCGCCTAATATACGACCTTCAAGCCTCATTGGTTCTATTGAATAATCTTGGGCAGTGCAACTTTTATTGTAAACTGACTGTACATTGCAGTTTCTCCTCTCAGATGCGGCTACAGCCTCAAAGCCCATTAAACACTGGAGTTTAAATTAGAGTGACCTTTTTCGATATTCCTCAAATCACCTTTGTTTGTGCCAGACTCGGAGGGCTTGTTACTGTTGGAGACCTTCACGGCTCAGTTGGAAGTTAAACTATGAACCTTCTACAAAACATAAATATTGTCCTTTGCCAAAGAGTGTTCTGCGCGCTCAGTTGGCTGAACCTTTTATCACTCAGTGTTCTGCAAAATTGCCCAAAAGGGAGTGGTCAAATTTTATGTTTTTTAGTATTGGACCCAGAGAAAGTAGAGAGTTTTGGATGTGGATCTGACACATTGTCCCAAAATATTTTTCATAAATCTGTAGTATTACTAATTATTTTTCCAATTCTATTCATTAACAATGTTGCTAATGTCCATTATTGCAGATTATCACAAATTATCATATCGTCAAATTAACCTGGTGGTGGTAAAATTAGAGCTTTGCAATTAAATTAAATGAGTACTGTTATTAATAAAACTGTGAACATGTGTTCAAATCAGACCGAGATTTCAGAGAGCAAAATTTGCTCTGAGTAAATTATAGTTGGCAAAATAAAGCTAGTAAGATCTGTAACAGAGGTAATACTGAGACTGGTGTGTGGTTTGGGATCATCTTTATAGCAAAAACCAGCTCTGGTTCAAATCGTGAAAGTCGTGTTTATATTCAGGAGGGTTTATCATATATTTTTAACAGCTCTAAAAGTCTCTCTTAACTCACTGTACTGGTAACTTTTGACCATTAATAATAATTTTGTTTCTCTTGTTCAGTTGGATAGTGCCATGTCACTGATCCAGGCCGCCAAGAACTTGATGAACGCTGTGGTGTCTACAGTGAAGGCCTCCTACGTGGCCTCCACCAAATACCAGAAGAACAAAGGTATGGAGGCCCTGAACATGCCCGCTGTCTCCTGGAGGATGAAGGCACCGGAGAAGAAACCACTGGTAAAGAGAGAGAAACAGGATGATGGCCAAACCAACAGAGTCAAGAGATCGTCTCACAAGAAACACGTCAACCCTGTGCAGGCCCTGAGCGAATTCAAGGCCATGGATAGCATCTAAGCATTATATTGCATTACGCTATAGAGAACATATATAAGACCAATGATTTTATATAGAGATTGAGCTTCTACAGGTGTTTTCAATACTGTAAAGTGTTTTCATTATTGTAGACAGCTTGTCAGACCAATTAAAATCACTCAGTTGTATTACTTATTGCTGTAACTGTTGTTGTAGCATTAATGGGGTAATGGGGTGTTTTAGGTGTTTTAGGAACAACTGGACAACATTCATTTCAGAAATCTTCAGAAATTTTCAGAAATCTTCTTTTTTTATACACAATTTAACAGTACTTTTGACTGCCAAGAGTCATTTTAATTTTGGGTTAGTTAACATTATCTAATAATATTGTCTCACCGCTTGGTTTGATCTGAACTATGCAAATTCATAACTAGTCTGTAAAAAATATTTTGTACTGGGATAAGTGTCTCAATAAAGTAAATTTGATATTTTTTTTCATGTGCCCAATCTTACAGTAGTCAATTGCTTAAATACGTTGTACAACACTTTTACTTATGTTATTTTATGTTGGCATGAACCATTAAAAAATATCAGACTTGTGATTTTTCGACAGTACTTTGAAGTCACTTGAGGGATTAAGTGTCTAAAACTTGGCAAGCCAGTCCTAAATCCAGAGTGGGAAGAGAAAACCCAGTGGGCCAAACAATGAGCAGACCATGCTCCGACAAGCTTCATTAACTAACACTGAGACCAAAACACCTCCACGATCTTTAGAATGCATCTAAATGAGGGATCAATATGTTTAGTCTCCACCACTTAGAGGTGGAGAGAGAGGGTTGACTTTTCATTCACTTTAAACTGTTTTTATTGTTGGGTTCTTGTCCCGAAGCTTGAACACTAATCAAGACTTATGTTGTGCACAATCGTTATGAAAACCCAGGAGCTTGCTGCAGTGTTGGAGCTTTAAAATGGGGGAAAGTATTTGCTTTTTACTTGTGCTGACTAGTTTGGCTCATTTAGCTTAAGGGTTGTGAGATAATGTCCGTGACTGATCTCGGGATCAATGTTTATGTTGAGCCAGAACAAAGGGTTTGTTTTTATTTGACTAATGCATTTTAATTTAGACAAGACATCTCCATTTCCCCCACTTTTTATAGAAAAATTTAACCTGTGTTTTATTCTGGAGATAACAGTTTTGCTGTGGAACATTGTTTTATTATTGAGAGCTTTTTAGTGCATACTTTCTTATATTGTGTCTGCATTATCTAAATAAACATATTTTAAAATCTATTACTTATTGAATTGTGTTTTCCCTTCCTTCTGGTGTGCCTTAGTGTAACGATAAAGTCTATCAACATCCATTGGAGATTCATTTTATGTGCATTATGACTTATGCCTCCCAGTTATTGTGTTTTAAAGGGCGCTGTTAAACATAGGCCCACTCTGACCTTTACCTTTATTTGAATTCCAATATTTTAATACATGAAAATAAAATAATGTCCTACTAATTAATAAACAAATGCAGATGATTTTAATTCATTTTTGATGAGAGAAGTTCATTGTCTTGTTTTAAAAATCCACCGAAAATCAAATGGCAAAAGAATATTGGTCAACTTCTGTGGCACTAGTTATTTATTTATTTATTTATTTA
>KN509135.1:0-18813 GCA_000787155.1 Scartelaos histophorus
TAAAGTCAGATGAATGCATTTTTTATCTATCTGTGAAATTCTCTTTAACTTACCAAGGTAAAGACTCATCTTAAAATCAGAAAGTTCTATTCCACCTCCAATCAGTGCATACTTTGGCTCTGTCATGAGTCTTTGGTTCAAAATGGCAACGATGTCTCTGTCATGCCCGAGGCAGCATAAAAAATCTCAATCTGTAGTTTTTGCCAGCAGACAAGTCACATTTCCAAGGACAAGGACACATCATTTAGCTCAACAGTCCTGCAGTACAACTACAAAATAAATACAAAATAAGATTGTATGTTCAACAGTTCACAGGCTCTTTATCCCTTTTTCTAGTAATTTGTGCAAAGAATTATTTTTCTTTAAAACAAATTCTAAAGACAGTCTACATGTAAAAGCCATTAAAATATGGGTGTGATCAAATAATTTCATGTTATTTTAGGCTTCATCTCCTCAAAAATTCCCATCCAACAGATGGAGCTAAATGTACCCCTGTTCTTCATGGTTCGATGTCTTGCAGTGTGTCAGAGATCTCTATTGTTGGTGCTATGATGTTGCGATTGGGTTGTGCTTGTCCCGGCCTCTTGCAACAGTCCTGCATTTGTCTTATTACAGCTTTTAGTGTTTCTCGACACGGCCTATGAAGTAGCAACACCAGAACCAAGCTGATGCTACTCCCCGAGAAAAACACAAATTCAAACACATTCAAAAAAGCCTCTTCTTTGGGGCTCAATTGACTTTCTTTTTGTAACAGTCCAGCTCTCATCAGTGCCACACAGTAAAATAACCCGCAAATTAATAATATTAAAGAAACCGTAACAAAAACTGGACCCTCCTCGGATCCAGATAGGAAACGCCCTCTAGTTTTCCATTGCCTCACACAACCTGCAATAAGGAGAGCCATCTGAATAATATATGGGACTAATATGGCTAAGAGGAGTTTAGCCACTGCATATGGAAGATAAACTGGATCCATAAAACATCTGTCTTCTTCTCTTGGTCCACCAATTCCAGCCAGCATCAAGGATATCAGCACAGAGGACAGGAGGACTAGAGCTGCACAGATTCCTGGCTTTCGCAGTAATGCATGTGATGGTGGATCCATGCTAAGAACATATGCCAGAAGCACAAGGACTAGTAGACTGCTGGTGAATACTGTGTTTATTGTGAAGGAAAGGGCAGCACATCCTAACCCTGTGGTCCTCAGGTAGTCCGGTCTATGAGCCACTGCATACAGAGACAGCAGCAGTAGCAGTAACTGTAAAACACAGAAGGCCCAAAGCAGACAGTCTAGCCAGGCCATTCTTCTCTGAGCTCTGAATGCCAGAATGAAGCCATAGACAAGGAAACAAGCTGCAAAAAAACCAAGTGCAGACAGGAAACTGTAAATATTATTGGCTGTGGAGGTGATGTCATTGGCGGCTATTTTGTCCAAAAAATGTGAGTCGGGAGTGGGAGTGGAGTTGTCTATGAAGGTGTAGTTGGAAACTGGAGTGGTGTTCCCATCAGTCGGTTGTGGGCTGCTATGTAGAAATGACTAGAAGAAAAGCAAAGAATAATGTTACAAGACTAAATATAACTTTGCAATAAGAAAATTGTATGAACATTTATCGGTGCCAACATTAACACGTGTGGCAGTGACTGAAGGATGGGCACCATATATTGGAGATAAGTAGTAAGTGTAATCTTGTTTTGCTTTTGCCATAGTTAAATCACACATAATCAAAATATTCATAGGTATTTTGTTGCCTTAGCAATAGTCGCAGTAATAGGAAGCACCTCAACATTGGTATAGAAATTATTGTTCAGCTCTGATCAGTTTTTACAAACCACTTTCCACACACACTAAATCTTAGCCAAAAGACAAAGAAGCGGTGAAACAAACCACTTTTCAACTGACTTTACTTGTTGAAGTTAGTCTTGTTGCAGTTCTGATATATATATATATATAAACTTGTTCTGTATAATGAGGAAGAGAAGTTCAACAGTGACTTTCTCAGGAGCATGCGCTTACAGAATCATTTCCTCTGTTGGTATTTTTCTTCTTAAACTTCACTCCTAGTTTCTGTTATGGACTGTAAGCATTTATCAAATACTTAACATCAGCAGCTTTGGCTCACATCTGGTTGTCATTTGAGAAACTGCCTACTCGGTAAAATAAGTTTCCACTTACCATTTTCTGTCTTTAGCCTCTTGTGGACACAGGCTTTACTTCTGAGTTATCGTGGTAATGCTTCTGTAGTTCTAAGACTGAAAATAACTATACGTGATGCTTAGACCTCCTTTCTCAGTGCAGCTGTGTCTTGAATTTTGGTGGGCAGCATACTTTCAGAATGACTTTTAGGACACGTGATCTGGCTCTTATCCCTCCCACTTTCTTCATCACTCCACACAGAACCGTTAAATAAGAACATACTGTGTCCCTTGTTTAACTTCCCTTGAGAACATAACATAACAGAACTTAACTGTACTGCTCACTTACATTTTTGCTGTTTATGTCTCAAGGGTGGCTCTAGAGAGACACTGTATCCATGGAAATCTAATTTAATCTAATCAAATTTAATAACTTGTAGAGAAGAAGTGCTGGATTTTTGTTACCTTTATGTCAACATTCAGAAGAAGCGATTTGAAAATATGAAGCACTGACTGGATCTCATAGATGGTCACCACACACACACACACACACACACACACACACACACACACACACACACACACACACACACACACACACACACACACACACACACACACACACACACACACTCTCTCTCTCAAAAGAGGTAAACACAGGAAACTTCTATTTAGAAGCGTAAAGCTACAGGAAATGATGAAAAAATGCATTGGTCTTCAGCATGATAAAATAAAATGTGATTTGCTTGTAAATGTTTTAGCACAAATGTTAAACCAAGAAACAAATCCTTGTATGGAACACACGATAAGAATATAAAGAGGAAGGTCTGTTTAAATAGATAACTGGCTTTATGTTGGTTTGACAGATTTTTGATCCACCACCCACTTGTCCAGAGATTGTGCATGAGGGAGAAGAGGATTTGAGCCCAGAGGAGAGGAGAGCCCTAGAGAGGAAAATGAAGAAGATTCTTAAGAAAGAGGAGAAGAAGCGGCTGAAGGAGCAGGGGGAAACACAGCCCAAAACAGACGCAGGTGGTACCACTGCTGCTCAACTGGCTCTAGATTATCTCACATGGTAAGGAAGTACATGCCGTTGTGCTCATAAGTTTATTTGGCAGAATTTATGATTTCTTGGCCATCTTTCAGAGAATATGAATGATGACACAAAAGCTTTTCTTTCACTCCTGGTTGGTGCTTGGGTGAAGCAATGTATTATTAAACAACTATTTTTAACTCTTTTTAAATCATAATCTGTCTGCTTCTCAATCAGTGAGTTTCTGGGCTCCTGACAGACCCTTGCACTGACATCTCTGGATTCTGAGTCATCGGGAAAGCAAAAGAATTGTCAAAAGATCTGCG
This sequence comes from Scartelaos histophorus, assembly GCA_000787155.1. Lineage (NCBI taxonomy): Eukaryota > Metazoa > Chordata > Actinopteri > Gobiiformes > Gobiidae > Scartelaos > Scartelaos histophorus. The sequence goes on from KN509135.1 coordinate 3,493, forward strand.
TGAAAAGGGAATTGAACTGTATAAAACAGGAAGGGGATATAAGAAGATATCCAAGGAACTTAAAATGCCAATCAGCAGTGTTCAAACTCTAATCAAGAGGAAAATGAGGGATTCTGTTGAAACCAAACCACAATCAGGTCAACCAACAAAAATGTCTGCCACAACAGTAAGGAAAACTGTTCGAGATACAAAGAAAAAAAAACACAGATTACTTCAGCTGAAATACAGGACTCTCTGAAAAAAAGTGGTGTGGATGTTTCAAGATGCACAATAAGGAGGAAGAAAAATGGGCTGCATGGTCGAGTCGCCAGAAGAAAGCCATAGCTATGCCAAGTCCACAAAAAATCATCTCACAACATGCCAAACAGCAGCCTCAAAACATCTGGAACAAAATCATTTGGAGTGATGACCGAAACTGAACTTTTTGGCCACACCCATGAATGTTACATTTGGAGAGGAGTCGACAAGGCCTATGATGAAGGGTACATTCCTACTATGAAACATGGAGGTGGATCGCTGATGTTTTGGAGATGTGTGAGCTACAAAGGCATGGGAAACTTGGTCAAAATTGATGGCAGGATGAATGCAGCATGTTATCAAAAAATACTAGATGAAAATTTGCACTCATCAGCCAGAAAGCTGCGCATGGGACGTACTTGGATATTCCGACATGATAATGATACAAAATACAAACCAAGTTGACCTGTCATTGACTACTCTGGGGAGATCTCAAGCGAGCAGTTCATACAAGACAGCCCAAGAATTTACAGGAACTGGAGGCCTTTTGCCAAGATGAATGGACAGCTTCACTATCAGAGAAAATAAAGAGCCTCATCCACAACTACAATAAAAGACTCCAAGCTGTCATTGATGTTTAAAGGGGGTAATACATGGTATTAAAAACTGGGGTATGTAAACTTTTGATCACTTTTGTGTCGTTTCTGTTGTCATTATGGTTTAAAAACAGTAAACACAGTTGTTTGATAACTTGATGACTAAATGGCTTCTCCCAAGCACTAATCATGAGTGAATAGAAAGGTTTTTGTGTTATCATTCATATTTTCTGAAAAATTGAGAAATATGAAAGAAAACATAGACTCTGCCAGGGTATGTAAACTTATGAGCACAACTGTACCTACATATAAACCAACAGTTTTATTTTTGTCCAGAACTACCCTGACTAAAATTGATCAAACTTTAAAAGCACTTTAACCAAACAGAAGAATTGGATATCTCAAAGAACAGGAGAAATAGTAAAATTATTGGTATAACCAACGGAATTCATGTAATAAGCACATTGTTTTTTATCTGCAGCTGGGCTGAAAACAGGGGGGAGTGGAAGTTTCAGAAGATTAGACAAACGTGGTTACTACAGCACATGTTCGACAATGAAAAGGTAAAAGGGATTTTTGCCATTCACAAGATCAAACATCCTTAAAATACAATGTATGTTGTGTTAGATTTCAGATGACAAGTTCTCTGTGCTGCTGCAGTACTTGGAGGGGCTTCAAGGGGCAGCAAAGGACACCACAGTTCAAAAGGCCTTGGCTTTAATTCAACATTCTGGAGAAGCACTAGACACAGACGTCCAGCAGAGGGCGCATCGAGCCAGAGAAGTCATCCAGTTATTATCCTAATCCACTCTGTATATGTATGCATATGTAGACTCATTTCTTAGCCATTGCTTGTTTTTCCTGTTATGAATGACAGCTGCTTCTTTTGGACAAAATGCAGCCCTACAGAAATGTACGGACAGTTCTTCAATATCCAAAGGGATATTCATCATTAATGAATATTTGTGCCTGTTCTAAATTTTCCTTTTTTTTGTAATAAATTGTGATAAAACACTTAAAAACCCAAATGCTTTTACATTTATTTACAACATAAGCCATTAAAATAGTATGTATAAAATAATTTAAGATCTCGCAAACAAAATACAATCATTTTAATCAATGATCTGACATAATTGCACTTCAGTAAATAGTAATCCCTCATTCAAAACAAAAATGAAACATTTTAAGATATTTGGTCCCTAATGCCCCCTACTTTTAACCCAGTTCACATTTAAGCCAGGTCACCTTCTACTTATTTTAAATTGTGCATTCTCCATCCATGGTTTCTTGTCTTGGCAAAAGAGAGGTATGTAGTAGTATGAATGAGAGTTACGTAGATAACTATGAATAAACCACCAGAGGTGCCTCAAGGAATGAAACGGAAGGGTATTGGAATAAAACCAAGATTCATTCCCCAGTATAAAATGTTCAAACCATTGAAAAGAGCTGCTCGTGTTGGAAGTAGTCCAGAAGTCAATAAGAAATTATGCTGATAATGACATCTACAGGTCGACTGTGCCTGTGTCTCCTCTTAGATGTTCATCTTTTTCTAGTTCACTTGCTTGATCATTTGTAGCAACTGGAAGTTTAGAAATATCACAATTTTACACAAATAAATATTTCAAGAATGTCTGTTTGAAGGGCTATTACTTACTTTGTTGTGGATCAAAAGCAATATTGTGCTGGGTGAGGAGAGCTTGCAATCGTTGAATATTCGCCCTTAGTTTATCAAGATCCTTAAAGTATGTATTATGTACAATAGGTTGGGTAAAATGTTGTAATATAAATAATATATATAAATGTAAAAATAAGCAAATACAAACATACCTCTGTACATTTTTGTAAAGAGTTCTGAGTGTCCAGACTGGATACAGCTTTGGTTGTCTCCAAATTCACTTTGTGACTTTTCAACAGGCCTGCATCTTCAAAAATATCTCTTAACAAATTGTTGTATCCCTATAGGCCACAGTGTTAAAATGATTATCTTCACGGTATTGGAAAATTAACTATTTTGGTCATTTATTGTCACCTGGTCAGTTATAAGTTCCTCATAGCGAGCTTGTTCGGCCTCATCCCATTCATTTTGTAGTACATCAGTCAAAGTTGGATACACTTAAAATGGACCATTAAAACATTTTCATTTTATAAATGTAGTAAATGTTGTTTATTCTTAAGACTTTAAAGCATATCTTACCTAAAAGAGAGTGTGGGTGACAAACAAGCGGTGTCTCAAAAGTCAAAGAATATACACAAGTGCTTGGCTCTGAAACCTGAGCCAGTTTGCTACTTGAGCTACAGACAAGAATCACCTTGAAGAAAGTTAGGATTTGAATTTAATCCAAATAAAACAGAAAACATTAATTTATACAGTTAAAACAATAACCTTTGTTTCTCTGTTTCTTGTCCCACATGCATCACCTTCTCTCATCCACATGCCTCTAAATGTGTTATTTTCTATTTCCCATTCCTGCCAGATCCTGGAAGGCACAACATGCATATTAATAACAAATCTATAACATTTTGAATCATGGGTGATTTTTTTTTTTTGGTTACTCATCATACCCCAGTATTCCACTGTAGGCATTCCATCTAAAAGTCTGCTCGTGCTGTGTGATATTATGAAATGGACAAAACTCATATTTGTACCTGCAGACATCAGTCGCATCCTGTTAGGCTCATACAAACACTGTCCACTCACTGAATTTGTATTCTTACGTTGACTCCATGAGAGTGAAGCATTTTCCAGCCAACTGATGAAGATGATGAGGACCTACGAAATATATGAATATTAAAGGGTGTAGTAATCAAAGGTTAATTTAATGTAATAGAAAGGCACTATTACACACCAGACACTGGAGAGGGGGTCACCCTTGGCTGAAGTCTGTTTGCTTGAGCCATAAAGGGATTGTTCAAACTGCAGACAGAAACAACTGTTTATAGTCTTGATTAATCGTCCAACACATAATAACATTTACCCTGTTTCTTTCGTAGCATATTACATATTACTTAACATACCCGAAAGTGTTCGGCTCTTCGACGATTTTCATTTTGCCAGCAAATCCATGGCTCACTGTAAAATAAAGACAGCTGGATCAGTGTGAATTTCATCAACTGCGCATACATTTTCGGAAAAGATACATACAAAGTAGAGACAGTCCGAGTAAACACTGCATTAATAAACAATGTGTTCTTTTGCTAAACCTCATGACCACCTTTTTAGCAATATAATGTTACAAACGAGAGTTCCTCTTGAGCACTGTCGCCCATAGTACCATGTGACGTGTCACCTGACCAAAATACCCCCTGCGCATGCGCGTCTTGAACCTGCACGCTTGTTTCTCTGCTACAGATGGTTAAAACATTTAGCTAATTTTACATATATTCATAACACTATCGCTAAGATGTTTAGACTGGCTATATTTATCTGTGTATACTCTCTTCTGTAATTTGGGCTTATTGTGAGATCATTTTACCGAATAGATTGTTGCAGGCTGACGACCGTAGTCGTTCTATAGTAGGAAAATCTGAAGGCGAATATGGGACGAAAGAAACAGGGTAAATTTCAGCGACCAGACAACAAAGGTAAAGAGAAAAGACATAAAATGAAGGGAAAGTCGTTGGAGGCTTTCACAGAAGAAATGCACTCTGCTTTTGAAGGTAATCTTCTATACATTTGGAGTAGTTGATATGTTTTATGTTACCTTGTAGTACAGATGTGTAGATGTGAGGCATTTTGTTATAATCCGGTGGAGAAATGTATTTTGTCTTCACTTTATGCATACTTAGCTATACTATTTATTATTTAAGTTGGATATATACATTTGAATTTCAGGCAACAAGTGAAGATTAGTACATTTAGGTCATAATACCCATGCTATAACAGTGCAATTTTCCAAACAGCAAGTCTTCAGTTGGATGAAGGAGCAGAAGCCCCTGAAGTGAAACTGCCTTGTCCCCTCGCCATGTGGGACCTGGGTCACTGTGACCCTAAGCGTTGTACTGGCAGAAAACTGGTTCGTAAAGGTTTTGTCCGCAACCTTCGTCTCAATCAGAGATTTAATGGACTCATCCTCAGCCCAATGGGTGTCAAATATGTGACACCAGCCGACAGGTCAGTGATGTGCTATTAAAATGTGCTTTTTTTTTTTTTACTTTAGCCATTCAAAACTGTTTGTTTACTTACAGAGAAATTGTGGCTCAAAATGGGTTAGCAGTAATAGACTGCTCTTGGGCCAAACTGGAAGAGACACCATTTAATAAAATGAATGGAACGCATCCAAGATTATTACCATATCTTGTAGCTGCAAATCCTGTCAACTATGGTAAACCCTGTAAGCTGTCTTGTGTTGAGGCTTTTGCTGCCACATTTTGCATTGTAGGTATGACATTTATTCTTCCTTTTAAACATTTTTTCTCTGTAACGACCCTACAAATGGCACTATGTGTTTTTGCAGGGTTTGAAGAATTGGCTGTCCTTTTACTAAAGAAATTTAAGTGGGGCACAGGCTTTCTAGAACTAAATAAAGTTCTGCTTCAGCGCTATGCCGCCTGTCAAACGGAGGAGGAGTTGCTGACTGTAGAAAAAGATTTTCTCACGTATAAACCTCAGCAGGCGGAGTTTGGTAAAATAGAATTGTGAGGTCTTACTGTGAGAGAGATGATTCTATACATAATATTGTGTTTTGTTTACAGATCCGTTTGATGTCAACTCAGGTGTAGAATGTGGAAATCTCAACAGACAACAGTGGTGAGTTTACTTGTATGAGACTACAAAATAACTACTCAGAACTACTAAATACTAAAATACTCAAATATTTTTAGGGTACTGAATAATATACCTAAGGTCTGATCCAGCATTTGTTTTATATTTATTCATTTAGCACATCTATTGAAGATGACTCAAGTGAGGAAGACACATCAGATGATGATGAGGATGATGATGATGATCAAGAGGAGGCAGGGGATGAACCATCAAACGAGAACACTGAGTGATCATGAAAGTATAAAACAAATTAAATATCAAGATTGTGCAGTATTTTAATTATAAACTAATATTTTTACATTTTCACATGTACTATAAACAACTAAAAAACACTTGTTATTGAATTGTTTATTGAACATTGTTGATTGTTGCACAAAAGCAGTGGCCTTGTGTCTTGCATTAAGAATGACAAGTGGGAAGTAAAACAAATCTATCTAAAAATGTATGTACATAACGTATGTAAATGCTATCCAAAGGATAGCATACATTTTCTAAATATTTTATTGAAAGATATTTCAATTTTATATGATAGAATGTGTAGACAGGAATCCTCAAGATGATGTCGTTACTCTTTTATCATTCACTGTTTCGGTCATATAGATCTTAATAGATCTTAATCAGATGTCGTAATGTAACAGTTGGATTGTCTGCTTATTATTTATAACAATGAGCCCTTATAAAAAGGTATGTTTGTGAATTATAACGAGATACGAGCTATATTAAAGACAATTTACATTATATCTTATGTTTGCATTAATGACTTGATTAGAAATACTTAATTAAGCCTCAGTCATGTCACAATGGAAATTTAAAATATACAGTAATAAGCTGATGCAGCTGCTTTTACTATGACTAAATTTTAGGCTTTCCAAATATTTCTGCAGAATGTGATTACACTTATAGTTACTGTGACCATTTGTTGCCGCAATTTACTCGCAGTAACAATGACTGGCCAACTAAATGAAAGACGTCCTAATGTTGTCTAGGTACTTGTCATAGTAGTAGAGTAGATAGTTAAGTGTGAGGGGCGGACTCAGCGGGGCTCTGCTGCTGACTGCTGTCCTGCGGTAACATTGTTGTGGAACGACGTCACAGCTCGAAAATGAAGGCACGGAGGCAGCCATTACTGGAGCTTCTCTAATTATTTTATTCCAAATAAATACTAGTGGACAATTCTCATGGCAAGAGCCACAAGTCAGCTGGTAAGGGATTAAACTTATAAATAAATTCCACTACGAAGCCGGTGTCCTGAATAAGCGATGTGATGGCTGTTTGACAACAAATAGTTAGGTCGGGCCTTCCTTATGAGAGCGGTGCTAGCTGCAGTATACCGTTTAATATTGCGACTCAGTAGTAGAAGTAGCTTGCTCAAATGTGCTAACACACAATATTATGAGTATCATTTCACTTGCGTCACTCAAAGTAGTTACATTTGACTGTCCCTGTCAACGGCAAAATAACAATGAGACACATTTATTATGATTGAGGTGTTGTATCCTTCCCCCTCGCTCTGTAGTTTGGTTAGTGCTCCATGTTGGCTAACGAAAGCTAACAGGTTCGCGCTTTCGAATGATTTTCCGTGTAGCATTAGCTTTAGCTTCAGGGCGACCCACCGATTAAGTTCTATTACTGTTGTTCTTTAACATCAGTTAGTACGACTACGATCACACTAACCATTGAGTTTCTCTTTTAGTTATAGAACAGTGACACATTTCATTCCAGTAAAACAATGCAGTGAAGGTGACATACGGCTCGAAAGGGTTAGCAGTATCCATTGGCTAATGCTAAAGGATTCAATGTTAGCGTTAAGTTTATAACTCGGTTAGTGTGGGCCGGCTTTATTTGACAAGACACCAGTAGCTAAAGCTAACATAGGTTAGTTGTTGGAAAGAAACTTTATGCTGATCTAAAACCAAACCGAGGTCACGGGAGATATGTGAACTTTACTTAATATAACTGGCTCAATTCAAGAATCGTTCATACGTGGACTCGGTGGCAACAATTAAGTCAAGTCTGAAGAAGGGAACTAAATGACCACACCTTACTTTTGAAATAGAAAACTTGACGTTTCTTAGTTGTTTTGTGCACATCATTGTTACTGCTAGTTCTTCTCAATTGCTCATATAATCAACACATATCTATATTCTTCCGTACCACAGATGACATTTATACGAGGCCTAAAAACTAAAATCAAGTCAAATTTTGTGTAATTTGTACATGTATGGCAGATATTTACGACATGATAACAAAGTTTTCATATGAGTGTACACATAGGCGGTTTCTCAACATGGGAGGGTGGGACAACCAGAAACAGCGACTTCTTCAATGCAGCATGCCTGTTCTTATCACTCTAGACTTTGCTCTTGCTTTTAATTAAAGAAAACAAATGCCATTTTAAAAGGCAAGATGGTTGTTTTTTGTACTTTATTCAAAGTTAGGAAAACAATTTTATCACTCAAATACTAAAATATATTTTTAGAATGTACACTAACTTTAGTTTTTACCCCCTCTTCTTTCAGTATGATGTTGTGCCCATTCAGTCGAGTGTTGTCATCTGTTCCTGCTCGCATCCATCAATGGTAAGAACCAACTCTGACTCCTGCTCGCCACTTGCTATCCCAGGCGCCAGCAGTAGCCACTGTCCCAGCATGGAGGCCCCATCTTCGGAGGCCTGTGCTCTAGGAACATCTGCCAGCAGCCAGGCCTCAGACCTTCCACCTGTCCAAGCTCCTCAGCCACGTAAGAAGAAACCAGAGGACTTCAAATTTGGCAAGATACTTGGAGAAGGCTCATTCTCTACCGTACGTACAAACATTCTGCATTTAATCTGAATTTAACTGAGGAATATGTTGATACTTGTTAGCATTCTTTTGATTAATGAAGTTGGATGAGTCATTTATGTTTTGTAGTTGGAATGATTGGGTCTCTTCAGTCCAACACTTTATCAATTATTTTCTTTGTCAGGTTGTTCTCGCAAGGGAGCTAGCAACAGGCAAGGAATATGCAAGTAAGTAACTTTTTAACTTCATTTTTAGTTTTTTTTTTGTTTTTTTTTTCCTTGAGTATTTGACCTAAAACTAACAATTTCTTGGTTTTCAGTTAAGATATTAGAGAAACACCATATTATGAAGGAGAAGAAGGCTCAGTATGTGAAGAGAGAAAGAGACTTGATGTCAGATCTAGATCATCCATTCTTTGTCAAGCTTTACTTCACATTTCAAGATGATGAGAAATTATGTATCCTTTAACATGTGGCTTGTGAATGTTTAACTATAATTAATTGTTATTTTATGTATGCCCACTGCTCACTGGCTCAAATCCTTCTCCTTCTGTCACAGTACTTAGTTACAATGAGGAAGGAGTCTCCATTATGCTAAAGAGGCACAAGAAAGGCTTCAGATAGAATTATTCATTAAAAAAAAAATCCTTAACCAGACTGTTTATAGATTTTGGTCTCAGCTATGCGAAAAATGGAGAGCTCTTAAAGTACATCCGCAAAATTGGCTCGTTTGACGAAACATGTACTAGATTCTATTCTGCTGAAATAGTTTCTGCTCTAGAATATTTACACAAAAAAGACATAATACACAGGTAAGTTCCACTTCCCCCTATTTTCTTGGTATTTCACTTGATCTTAATAATAACAATTATTATTTCAGAGACCTGAAACCAGAAAATATTCTTTTAAGCGAAGACATGCACATCCAGATTACAGATTTTGGGACAGCAAAGCGCTATGATAGCAAACAAGGTACAAAAGCAAAATTATATAAAAGTTTTATTATTATTTAATTTCATGTTTCCACTCAACTGTTTTGCAGCAAGAGCAAACTCTTTTGTTGGAACAGCACAGTATGTGTCTCCAGAGCTATTAACAGAAAAATCTGCTTGCAAAAGGTAAGTTTTTCCTTCCAATTTTATAATTTATTTAACATAATAATAATAATAATAATAATAATAATAATAATAATAATAATAATAATAATAATAATAATACATTTTATTTGTAATGCACTTTACATTTCAGCGAAATCTCAAAGTGCTAGAATTAAATGTATTTTCTATTTTAGCTCTGATCTTTGGGCCTTGGGATGTATTATCTATCAGCTGGTGGCTGGTTTACCACCATTTAGAGCTGGGTAAGGAAGGAGCTGCTCAAACTAAAATGTTTGTTTATCTGCATACATTTTGTATTAACCTTTTGTCTGTATTGTAGAAATGAGTATCTAATATTTCAGAAGATAATAAAGTTGGAATATGAATTCCCAGAGAAATTCTTTCCCAAAGCCAAGGATCTTGTTGAAAAGCTTTTGGTATGTTTGTATTTTTTATTTCTGAATCAAAAACATATGTGTTGTGTCTTTTAATGTTTTTAAACATTTGATGTGCAGTCACTGGACCCCTCTAAGCGACTTGGTTGTGAAGAGATGGGAGGGTATGATCCTTTAAGGCAGCATCCTTTTTTTGACACGATCTCCTGGAGTGATCTGCATTTACAGACTCCACCCAAGCTCACACCGTACCTGCCAGCCATGTCAGAGGATGACGAGGATTGTTATGGAAACGTGAGACAGTAATCTTTACTTTTAAAAATAAACTTTTTATTTTTTTGTCCGCACAATTCATTTTTGTTTTTTCTCATTTCACATTTATCCCTAGTATGATGATCTCCTGAGTCAGTTCAGCAACATGCAGGTGGCTCCCTCCAGCTCGTCACAGTCCCTGTCGCCACATGATTCTACATCGCCACACAGGTCCAGCAGTAACATTGAGCAGTACATTCACGACCTGGACAACAACTCTTTTGAGCTGGATCTTCAGTTCACTGAAGAGGAAAAACAGCTACTGCTGGACAAACAAACTACTGGAAATCCTTGGTAACACTTGTATTATGTTTACCAAATATAATTATATACTTAAGACTATTTTAAATAATATAGGTTCATTTCTAAATCCTGTTACGAATTTTCCTTTAAATGAAATGTATTTTGTTTTCACAGGCACCAGTTTGTTGAGAATAATCTGATACTGAAAATGGGCCCAGTCGATAAACGAAAGGTCTGTGCATATTAACACATTATTCTAATCCCAGTTTCCTTTATAGCAACTGTAGGGCAATTTCCTGCTGTCCTGTTCCATAGCACCCCCTGTTGGTAATTAATCATGTGGCTTCTTGTTGCAGGGTCTGTTTGCTCGACGGAGACAGCTGCTTCTTACAGAAGGACCACACCTGTACTATGTGGATCCTGTCAACAAGGTTCTAAAAGGGGAGATTCCTTGGTCCCTTGAGCTTCGTCCTGAGGCCAAGAACTTCAAAACCTTCTTTGTTCACACGGTATATAATTGTTCTGAAGTCTGTCCATATTTACTTTGACCAGCTTGTTGATACATGCCCATCGTTTGTGTGTTTTAAACTGCTTTGTGTAATTTTGCTCTTGTGTATTACCTTCCTGTTTTAGCCTAACCGAACATATTATTTGATGGACCCCAGTGGAAACGCTGACAGGTGGTGCAAGAAGATCCAAGAAGTGTGGAGAAAAATCTATCAAAGGCACCAAAATCCAGGGCTATAGGAGCAGCATTTCTTCTGTGGCCACACCTCTTTGTCTGAACGGCCAATCACTGAGCAGAGTAACACCTTCTTTAGTGCCCTTCATCACCGCAATGTAAACAAACTCTAAAAGAGACGCTGGCATCAAGACCATGTTTGTTTTCCTGAGCAGAACCATGGGGAAAATACAACTTTGGATTCAGGGTTGCTTTGCTTGTTCTTTGTGCTCCATGTGAGGCTTCTATTACATTTTCCATGTATGGATGATGATAAGACTGCCTCCATGCACACCCCCTTTTTCTACTTTTTGCAGGAGAAATCAGAAGGACAAGCTTGCCTGCTTAGAGGCACAAGCTTGGGTACTGCTAGGACTATCTTAAATACAAGGACTGGTTAACTGCTTATATTAACATGTAAATCTAGCTGCTATAAACCAGAGCCCATCCCACTATCTAAATTGCACCATATCCTACATGTTAAGCTCTAGTCAGGCTAATTCAGACCTATTGATGCAAATGCTTTTTTGCTTATGTTTCCATTTAGAGCTTATTTTAATATTTAGGTATTACATTGCAATTCAGTTCAGGTAATACTGCAGAAGACATGGGTCAGAATTGGTGTGAATGTGAGCCATCATAGCGATTACTAGAGATGCCATGGGCCAGCAAATCGGCACAAACTGATCATTTCTAACCATAACTCGCTTATCTTTCCTGCATGGTCAGTTTTGTAGCACTATCTTACCTGCTCATCTCTCATAGGGCACTGCAGATGTAGTTTATTTAAGTTTAAAGGTGGCTATTTTTGGATCACCTGATATATTATTTTGTGATGGTAATTGTTTAGTTTGTTGTTGTTTTTTTTCCTATTCCATTTATTGTTGGGATAGTTGGCTCATGGTCATTTCATCCTCATGAAAACAATATCTTGTGTGCTGACCACCACATGCTGAACAGAATACTTATTATCAACATACTATCATTTTCAGAAGCAATCAAAGCAAAACTCCTGGGACAAAATGGTTCAAAGCTAAATTTGGCCTGTCTCAAGGAGACAGTGCTCACATTTTAAGTTCTGATGTTTGGCCCAAAAGAAATTAAACTGTTGATTTCATTTGTGCGCTTGTTTTAGCAATATGTATTGTCATAATGCTTTTAACTTTGGAAATATTACCTTCGGGTCCTCTGAAAAGGCCCTCTTCCTTTGGCTGCGTCTGGTGTGACTGGAGTGTAGGTGGCAGGACCCTCTGGCCCAGGGGCTGGAGGGGATTAGTGTGGCTGGATGGATGTCAGTTTAAGGATTATGTCTGATCCAAATAACCGATGAAATTGCTGTATCTGTCTATAAAAGTAAGGAGACTCACGCAAGAGAAAGTGTGGTCCCTTATTAAAGAGAAATTGTTTGAATCAAGTTGATGGCAGTCGGTTACATTGTTAAAGGATTACTCTACATGGCTTGTAACTGACTAGAACTGTGATGTACAGATGATGTATTATTAAAATCTGAAGCAAGTAATGCAATGATATTAGGATACAATTTTTGTATTTTTATTCTTGTATAAGGTTATTTGATGGCTATTGTTTAGCCTCTAGTTCATTCTGTGTTATTTAAATTCTAATATATGAATCATATTTGGATTGAAGTCATGTTCAGGGGCCATGTTGTGTATGTATTGAGATGTAAAGCCTTTGAATGTGAATAATTATTGTAAACTATAATATTTTACAGCTTTTTCTTACTATATCATACATTTTCTATTTGCTCAGTGATTTAATCATTCTGATAATTTAATAAGTCATTCGGATTATTTGTGCGCTAGGTCAATAGATGTTGAATGATGACATTTTCCACTTACTGCTTGGTAGTTCAATAATTAAAGCATGTAGGGGTTTAGGCGTACAGATAAGCCATGTGTCCTGTCTTCTGTTAACAGCCAGTTAAGACACTGTAAACGCAGCATTTAGTGGCAATGGCATCTCATATTTTGCAGCATGTAAATAAATTAACGGCCCATTACAAGTGATTTGTGTTGTGAAATTACTTTTTAGAGAGCATCAAGTATAATATAATTGTGTAGCCTATCCATAGGTTTCAGAATGATGGAAAATTAGGACCATTGCCATAGTAATTAACAATTTAAAACAAAATATCCAGTTTTGAATGATGGAAAGGCTTCAGATGTTGTCCATAATGGGCAGCTGAACCCCATGAATAACTTTCTGGCTTTAAATGTAATAACTTGTTAACTAATTCGTACCCCTGGGATTTTGTAAGATGATTAAGTCAGCAAAACCTTTCTTCCATGTACGTGACTTACCTTGTATTGTCCATGGTGTAACCTACATTGAGAACACTGACTTCATCTCAAGAATCACTTAGTGCCCCATTTGCCCAATGGGTCCCTGGTTGCGCTCGGCTCTCCACATTGGACACGTTTGCGCGTAAATCCCACCAACTTGGAGTCTCGCCCGGTTCAAGAATCATTTGTACCACTGACTGTCTTTCATATAGCTGGTGTAGTGGTGGCAGTAGGAGTGGCCGAAGATCTGCTGCTTTGTATGAGTTGTGGTGGAGTCAAAGTTGGTGTCTGCAGCTCGAAAATTTCCTGTGCTCCGCTCTCAGACGGCGCAGCGAGAGGCGGAGGAGACGCGCACAGGGAGATGGCCGAGAACAGCTCCGAAAGCAGCGGCTCTCTTCACCGCAGATGTTTGGCCCACTCCTCGTTGGAAAGAAACAGCACGGCCAGCCTCGGATCGTCTAAATGGATCCGGTTAAATGTCGGGGGCACGTATTTTTTGACAACGAGACAAACGTTGTGTCGAGACCCTAAGTCATTTCTCTACAGACTGAGCCAAGCTGATCCCGAGCTAGACTCCGATAAGGTAAATGCTAAGCTAGTCGAGCTAGTTAGCCTTGTAGTACTTTGGTTTATTTGAACATACTTTTTTTTTTTATCGTAAAAGCTACCTGCATTGCATTCACACGGAACAATGCGATCATAGACTTTTAATAGGGTATATTGTATTTGTAATTGCATTTTTTTAAACAAAACACATAAACTGTATTAGCGCTATGTTGTCTTAGCTTTGTACTAGCTAGATTCCGACAGTCACCACATGATATATGATCTTTCTCCCAGTTGTGAGCTACTCTCATTCTCTCTTTCCAGGAGGCTTACTATTTTTAGACATTTGCCTTGACTGTTTTGTTATGTGTTATTATTTTAAAATAACATATTCAGTTCTGTTCTGTGTTGGAACTCAAAGATTTCTGTTCATTTCTGATTAGTAACAAGTCGCCACATCTCATGGAAACTTTTCTTCTGCAGAGCATTCCGCTATGTTTCATTGCCCTCTTATTAATTCACACACACACACACACATATATAATCATTAATTTTATTTTTTTTTCTTCTCCTATGCGTATTACAAATCCAGTACACTTGAATATAGTTTTTTTCATTGCTTGCTGTCTGTAGTAAAGATATAACGATCTCAATAACGCCGTTTATGAAACATTACGCTTTTCTGTGGCTTATGTCTTTGGTGTCTGGTTTGTTGGCTGTTATCATCCTGTTTAAGCTGAAGCTTGTCATTGCTGAGTGAGGTGTTGTTGGTGTCTCTGAATGAAGTCACTCATCTCCCCTGAATGGCCTCATTTTTCCATAAGCTGCTTCCCTCTTTCCCCATCTGCAAGTGGAATACCAGCATGTATGTGCTTTAGGGGCCCGCCAGCACCACCACAATACAGTGCTGTGTGTGTGTGTGTGTGTGTGTGTGTGTGTGTGTGTGTGTGTGTGTGCGCGCACTACTTTACTGCTCCATTATTTATTGTTCTCCTCTACTAACAACACCGTATAACTAATCTGACCTCTTTATGCAGTAGATATATCTACTGCATATATCTAATTAGTATGCAAATAGCTTAATCTCTAAATAATCAGCATGCTTTTTTGTCAGTTTATCCTCCTATGCGCATCCGATCAGCTCATCTCAATCCCTTGTCTTAAGTGCATTTAGGTCTCCTAAGACTGTACTTCTCTCTTTTGACCTTTGAGATGCATAGTGCAGTTGATAATTGGTTGTCATGGGTTTCCTGAACGATAGTTCATATCAGATCAGGGTGATTTGGGTAAGTGTAGCAGTGTATGACTCAGTCACGCAGCCTGATGTGCT
>KN509136.1:4290-35774 GCA_000787155.1 Scartelaos histophorus
GGGTACAAATCTGTGGAAGTTTAAATAGAAATGATGGATAATTCAAAATGAAACTATTAGAACCAACCAATGTCCAACGAAACATGTGCCAAATGTGATCAACATTTCCAAAACAGACTTTGGTTTGGGTGTTTTTGGAGTGCCAAATAAATATTTAAATGAAACTAAAAACAAAACATGGAGAATTTAAAGCAGACGAATTCTGCAAAATACACTTTTCAGAGCTTTTAACCATGTTATAGTTGTTCCCCTTTCACATTTACCCTCTGGATGTTGTATTTGGAGAGATTTACACATGTTTGACCAATCTTTAAATCTTATTTTTAAGATGCCATATTGCCAAGCAGCCCCTATTTTCACCATTTACATGCCCGCAGCCCCTATTTTCACCATTTACATGCCCACAGTGCTAACTTCATTCTCCAGTTTGATTTTTTTTAATCAGGGACACATAGGATTTGGTCATTTTAGTACAAATGAAAAAAATACTACTTTATTTATGTAAGTGGATTTTTATTGTTGAGGTGGAAAATTATATTAAAAAACGGATAATATTGACATTAGGGTCGATGGAGCAGAATGGCTGACTTCCTTCTGTCAGTCTACCCCAGGGCAGCTGTGGCCATGAAGAAATAACATTCCAAGTGTGGAGAAAATGAATAAAGTTGGGGTTTGAGCATCCTAGCAGTCATGTTAAGTGTAATACAAACAGTAGAAGTGTTACACCAATTTTTAACAATGAGCTAAAGAGATTTTATTCATATTACCTTTGGAATGTAGCGGAACCTTGTCAATTAAAAGGAATTTAAGATTTTTATTTGGCAATGGTCTCTTGATTTTTTCTACTTATTAAGAAGTTTTATTACAATTTTTACATTTTAATATATTGTGATGTGTGAGCTAGTGTGTCTTTCGTGTGTAATTTCCCTTGTGGATCAATAAAGTTTGTCTAAGTAAGTTTGAACTTACATTAAAACTTGACTGTGTATACATTGTGTCACCATGGTAACGGCTGAACATTCCTCCATAGATATAAGTGCTTTACACCTAAAGCATAGTATCCAGTGTTAATTGATTCACAAATGTGTTTATGGCTGATCATTTGCTTATACAACATCTCTTCAGGCTCGGTTTATTTATAATTAGCTTGAGTACACAGTTTCACCACCCGTACTTCATCAAGGAGTGGTAATGAGTATTTCCAGTATCTGCTAATCCCACTAGGTAAACACAAACTAAACCTTCAGCCAGACAATCGCTCAAATGTGCATCCCATACGACACGGCATCTGAGGCGGCCGGGTGAGTGTGCAGAGTACGCCGAGTACACACAGTCATTTTGTGTTGAGCCCTGAGGAAACATTATAATGACCATAATTACCGCGGTAGTATTGTTCAGTTGGTGTTTACCTCGTCTACGGGCGTAATGATAATGCAGCAGCCCCGAGAATGAAAGGAGTGCAACCTGGTTATTACGCCGCACAGGCCAACCGAACTCTCCAGGTACCCCAGACAAAATCGAATGAGCAGTGCTAGAAATAGTACTGAAAATGTTCTCAAGTCAAAGTACGATGACGTGGCTAAAAATGTACTCAATTACAAGTGCCAAAATTATCCATTCAACGGTCCAAGGACAATGCCTAGTGAAACGCAACATTCCTCAGATGGCAGAACTCAGAAGAACTCAGAGGAGACAGAGCAAGATTTCTGAGATAGAATCCAATGACAAATGACAATTTTAGTCACTCATATTATTGCAATACCTTACTGCATCCGTATCACTGCCTATGGGTATGGTAGTGATACCTTACTATGTCCAAATCACTGTTTATGGGTATAGTAGTATTAATGCAATACCTTACTGCATCTGTATCACTGCCTATGGGTATGGTGGTCGGTGTTGCTGTGACGACAATATTGAACAAAGGCTTGTTTTAAACGGATGTTGCTAAATGTTCCTAGAGTCCTAGAGTTTAACAGAAGATAAACAACAATTACAGATTTACGGTTAGCATCCACGTTTTTCTCCAATTTGGACACGGCAAACATAATAAAACGCTGTTTTATTATATGTGGACGTGACCTCATATCCGAGGTCCGAATGGGAGACTGATGGATAATCAAACGCACCATAAACCCCTTAACTCCGCCCACAACCACAAGGCAAACAGAGCTGCTACACTGGGTAGTACCTTGTTGACTAAAGGTGTTCCAGGTGTTTGTATCAGAAACACCTGGAACCTGTAATCAGGGCAGTTCTGTGTGATGTCACCAAGTACCTCAAATTGCAGTGCCTCTGGAGTCAGGACAGAGGACACATCCAGTTTTATACATTTTTGGCCACAAAGCTGCAAATGTAGCCTGCATAAAGAAGTGGACTAAGTGAGCGTGACATCACTCATAGCATTCGGCTCGAGTCAAATGAAGCTCACTGAGGCTAGGGTTATAGGGCTATAGGGTTTCATATAGGGAAAAGAAATTTGTTTAGAGCCAAAATAGTGGGTTAACACAAACCTTTCAAGCCCCATATTACGATTATGGTTCAATAACAGTGTTGAATTTGTAATTTTGATTAAAAATATAATGCTTATCGTATCTGTTAGTGTTATTGTGCTAATTAAAAAGTCAAATAAAAATGAGTCCCAGTACAGATATATTGTAAAAGCGTAAAAGCAGCTCCTTGGGTCAAAACAAATGTGTGCTGCGTCTAATTATGAAGCATTTTTACCATCTGCAAACCAGCAAGTGCACTGTTAACATGCTAGTTGTTGTTAGTGTTACAAAACTCTGGTCTCAAAGCTGTGGAAAGCACACCTGGAACCTGTAATCAGGGCAGTTCTGTGTGATGTCACCAAGTACCTCAAATTGCAGTGCCTCTGGAGTCAGGACAGAGGACACATCCAGTTTTATACATTTTTGGCCACAAAGCTGCAAATGTAGCCTGCATAAAGAAGTGGACTAAGTGAGCGTGACATCACTCATAGCATTCGGCTCGAGTCAAATGAAGCTCACTGAGGCTAGGGTTATAGGGCTATAGGGTTTCATATAGGGAAAAGAAATTTGTTTAGAGCCAAAATAGTGGGTTAACACAAACCTTTCAAGCCCCATATTACGATTATGGTTCAATAACAGTGTTGAATTTGTAATTTTGATTAAAAATATAATGCTTATCGTATCTGTTAGTGTTATTGTGCTAATTAAAAAGTCAAATAAAAATGAGTCCCAGTACAGATATATTGTAAAAGCGTAAAAGCAGCTCCTTGGGTCAAAACAAATGTGTGCTGCGTCTAATTATGAAGCATTTTTACCATCTGCAAACCAGCAAGTGCACTGTTAACATGCTAGTTGTTGTTAGTGTTACAAAACTCTGGTCTCAAAGCTGTGGAAAGCGCTTATAAACTCACCATGGTGAATAATTACAACTACTGCAAACCGAAATGAAGTAGCTCTGTTTTTCACGTTTTTAAGACAGTAAAACATCAGGTATCATAAAAATTACCGCCTAAATTACAGGGGATACAAAAGGACACAGTTGTCTGCAGGGAGTAAGGAGTAAAGCAGTTCAAACGAGGCTAAAAACAATAGCTGCTAGAATTTAAGCTTTCTAAAAATCTACAGTGCCAACGCAAAAAACCCCTAAAACCCGACAATTACACATAATATCTACTATAAAAAGGTCAAAAGGTGGTATTGTGAGTCTGCCATTATCCAACCGCTTTATCTCTACAACACTGGAGGCAAAACAATTTTCTCTAATCACAAAAACACTATTATTGATGCATAGATTAGCTAAGCATATGAAAGAGCCTATTCACTTTCACACAGCACATTTGACACCAATGGGTTGTCATTTTCCCAGCTGGGAAACTCATCACGCAACTCAAAGAAAATGGGCGAGTCTTTTTTTCACGTTCGTTCGGTTGTTGTTAAAAGCAAGAGATGTCTCTGAGCGAGGGGAATCCATCAGCAGCTGTCGGCGTACGGGTAATAATAGGTTTGACTCAATTATAAAAATGTAATTACGAGGAGACGGTAAGACTAGAAAATCAAGGTCACTGGCAGACGAGGTGGAATGGTTTTATGAATGCTTGGGAACTTGGTTTAAAGGTGCACTATGAAACTCCTTAACTGATTGCTTCCATGAATATATCATTGTTCTGCCTGGAATGTTCCATGGTGTGACATTAAACAGCCCTACCTTACATTTATATAATTACAAGCGGTTTTATAGCTCAAAAATACTTAAAAAACAGGGATTAACAGTGAGCTTGTTTTTTCTTTATATTTATTTTATTTATTTATAACAAAATGACAAAATATACACTTAAATTATCAAGCATAATTTGGGAAATACATTTTGTAGATGGTGCCCCTGATGCTGGCCTTGGCTTATAACTAACCATAAGCCATAGCAATTATACAGACAAATTACCCATATACTTTTATCTACTTCATCTCTGGTTCAGTTCTGGTTTTGACCTAGTTTAGACAAGTTTTAGTCCTAGGTAAGTCCTAGTTCAGTCCTACTACAGCTCTGGTTCAGTTCTGGTTTAGTCCTGGTTTAGTCCTGGTACAGCTTTGGTTCAGTTCTGGTCTAGTCCTGGTTTCGTTCTGGTTTAGTCCTGTTTTAGTCTTACCGTTTTATTAAATCAAATAGAATTATACGTCTTTAAAGAGGTTTTAGGTTTGTGCATGGTCCAACTGTATCAAAACAAATGTAGGTGTTTATGAGAAAAAAGAATGGAACTATATATCCCCATAGGACTGAAAAACACTTTGGACTCTCTCTGTTCATTTGAGGTGAGAGAAATGTGATTTTGTTCTTAATGATGCTGACCAAAGAGCTTATGTGGGAGTGGGGACCAGACTGAGATCAACCTGTGTAGAAAATACACACAGATATCAGGCAAGACTTTAACGTATGTGTCTGAAAAAGGTTTACAAGTAAAAACCTGGCACACATGAGTTGGTCTGGGGGGGGTCCTCTCCCAGGAAATTTTCAATACAGGAGATGTTTCCTGTAATCTGGGGTATTTCAGGTGAACACATTTTCTTTGCAGTCTGATATAGAAGACTGACCTTAGAATTGATAAGATCCAAAGATTTTAGATTTCTGCAATATACCAAATCATAACTGGGTTTCAATTAACCGCTGGGTGTGGTATAGAAAGGAGCCTATGCCGAAAACCCCTCCAGTCGTTGGTGCTGCCGAGAAGGAGCTCAAAATCCCATTGCCAGTTTTTTGTGCTTTATTTAACCAAGAGATCATGATTAGTGCAGAGACACCACAGAGAGCCTGATGTTTACAGCCGACAGGAGCAGGTGGACTTCAGTTCAGTCCTGCCACAACCAGACTGCTCGTGGATAGGCAATATCCTCTGTGCTGCGCCTGATCACCCTTACCTTCGCTGAAAAAGTGGCAGAACAGGTGGCGTTGCTATAAAACCCCTATTTTGAAGTGAGCTTTGCGCTACATTTTTATCTGAAAAGCGCTGTATAAATAAAGTTTGATTGATTGATTGAAGTGATGTAAAAAAGGAATATTCTGAAGTAAAAAACCTGTAACATAGCAGGCACAAAATCACAGCTTTTAGTGGTTTTTGTAATATTACTTCAGTTTGGCAATTTGGAGGAAGCAGCAACGTCATTGTAGCTGCTGTTCAAGTTGTGGCAAAAGGGCGAGGAAAGACAGGGGGACGAGGTGGCAGGAATCATGCCCACAAGGATGAAAAATCTAACTTATAGTCCCACTGATTAAAATAATTTAAGTACCATATTTTCCCAGTTTTGTCAAGCAAGAATTAATCTCCTGCCCCAAATAACGGCCTGGTCTGTTAAGTGATTGAAACAAATAAACACCCTGGCTCTTATTTGGTATTTTATGGTATAACAACTACTTAAATCCTTCTTAATTAACTTGCATTTGAGAAGGGCTGAATACTGTTTTAAAGACCCCTGTAGTGCTTCCTATATAGATCAATAAGTTGCAGTACTGTGGAGAATTCTAAACAAAGCATATCGCCATAGAGACGAGCAGCGGTGTGCCCTTCACTGGAAATGTTATTAAAAAAACATGATTACTCCACGGTATTAACTGGTGGAAATGCTTTTGATGAAGAAACTGTGTGTTAACAGCGTGGACCTTTAAGCCCTCTCTCATTTGAAAGAGCCGGCTCTGCTTTTGACTTAATTAGCGGCGTTGCCATGTGAGTGCGAGGCTCTGGAGAAGAGGGCTACAGAGACCCTCCCAGTCCCAATGTCAAAGGGACACGGCGTCTAAAGCGTGTGAGCTCCTCTTAGCACCGCCGGGGGTTTAAAGGGGAACATAGACTGTCATTAAAGGGCCCCGGTGATGGGTCTGCTGCCACATCTAATTAGAATGTAAATGGAAGCGGCGCTGGATCACAGGGCACACATTGGCATTTAGATTGTGCTCAGTGCAGATTAGCCGTGACACGTGTGCAGCCGGACACAGCCTTTAAGAGCCCGTCGGCAACTGGGTGTTCATCAGTGGTGTGGGTACAGTTCTGTGGAGTGGACTGAGGGAAATCATTAAAGAGACAGAAGAAAGGCTTGAGATTGGACCAGTGATGGACCAGTGATGATTCTTAAGTACAGATAACAGATCAAAAGATTACTCATGGAAAAGTAAAAATAACATGCAAAACCACTACTCTATTTAAAAGTACATTGTGTAACTCTTTTCTCCATGGAGATGTTATTGCTTTGTCTGGAATGTTTCACAGTATGGCATTAAACCTTTCTATTATCATGGAAAACAAACCAGACCAACTAACACGTCAGATCTGTGGAGAGGCGAACCCGCTTACAGTCAAAATTCCTATTTTTCTAGGTATTTTTGAGTTTTAAAACCGTCTGTAATTGAATAAAAGTAAGGTAGACCTGTTTAATGTCATACTGTAGAACATTTCAGGCAGAGCAATGACATCTCCATAGAAACAAGCAGGTGATGGACCCCCAACTAAAAAGTTACATAGTGCACATTTATGTACAAATATTAAAGTACCTGTTTAAAAATTTACTTTCAGACTAAAAAGTAAAAGTATTTTGCACAGATTTTAGAACAATTACAACATTACAACATCAAATGTAATGATTTGGATAAGAATAAGAATAAGAATTTAGCTAATTTTAAGTGATTAAACTGATTTCTTAATTTTTCAACATCAAATGTAATGATTCGGATAAGAATAAGAGTAAGAATTTAGCAAATTTTAAGTGATTAAAGTGATTTCTTAATTTTTCTTGGTGATAAAAAAAGTTATTTTTACTTTTCAGTCCAGATCTAAACATAGTGGAGTAGAAAGTACAGATGCCTGCTCTCAAATGTAGTACAGTAAAAGTAAAAAGTATCCACTGTAAAACGTACAGACAAAGTACAGATACCTAAAAACTTTACTCGAGTATTGTCCTTTTACTTTTGTACTTCATTACCTTCCACCACTGGATTGGACAAACAACTATCACTACTGTTCACAGCATTCAAAATTTGTCCTAAAAATTAGACTAAATTTGATTCCCTGACCATGTAGTCCCTCCTACATTGTGCTCAAATGCAGAAATGTCCAGAATAGGAACATATAGCGCATTTCTCTGAATATAAATAAGAGTTTAGTGTGTTGCATGTTGATTACGCAGAAATACATGTCATTTCTCAGTCTATGTTATATTTTTTCTTTTTTTGATGAATGGTCACAGTTTTATATAGCACTTTTCCACCTTGAAGGCACTTAAAACGCTTTACAACAAGGAACCACTCACCCATTGACACTAGTGTACGCAGACAATGGGGGCAGGGTGGGTTCAGTGTCAATCTCCACTCTACCACTGATGTTTAAGATGAGAGCAGGATTCTTATCACTAAACGCTCCATCAACTGAGCTACTGCTGCTCTTAAGCCGTTTTGACATGAATAGACGATGTGTTTCAATGACTGGGCAAGATACGAATCCAAACCACTTAAAAGAACTCTACAGACTCGACCGTAATGTATTTACCTGATCAGCTAGTCCCTTCCACTTTCTGTTGGAATCCAGAAGGGCCTGGAACCAGACCATAGAGCGTGAAAAACCTCGGTCCAAACTTGGATCGGTCCAACCACAGCTGCTCATTTATATTTGTACCCGTCTCTCAAATGTGGAAGACATTTCCTCCAAAATCCTCCCATCATAAGTACGAGTTTGGCGCTTCGATTGTACGAACACAAACCTCCTGTCTATCACAAACTATCTGAAAAACAGGATATGGCTCCAGACCCACTTTTCTTTGTAAAGTTTCATCAAAGTGTGTATCTCTAGCTGCCCAGGTAGGTAATGAATGGGTTGTTTTATTAGCAATGCATATTTTAGTCTTCCTTTCAGTTGTTAATGCTTTTGAACTGTTTAAAAATGTGCACTAAACTGATAAAAAACAGAAATGATATATCAATATATCAAATATTTTCCACAAAACAGCCCACCCTGTATCTTTGCCAACACATCACAAAACAATAAATGTGTCAAATCTATAGAATATGAGGATTTATTCTGCAAACTGGTGGACAATTCAGCACTGACATAGCACTAAGGCATGTTTGTATTGTATAGGCTGCTGTAGTGGACGTGGATCCATGCCAGATCCTTGCTCTTCTTCGGCTCTATTGACCAGTCCAAGACACATTTTTCAAACCAGCCTCCAGAGAAGCATTCAGAGAACTCACACAAACTGTTTCACTCCTCCTCACCGGGGGCATACACATTCTGAGCAGCACACACCGAAGAAGAAGGGGGGGAGATGTGAGGGGAGAATCAGAGGCAGAGAGAGAAAGACGAGCTGGAAAGGAAGACCCAACACAGCTCTGGAGGAGGCAGCTACACTCACTGACTTAAAGGAGACAGGTGAAGGCTGCTCCAGCTCAGCCAGAACCACATGGGCTTTACATTCATAATATACAAGACAGATGGAAACTCAAAAAGCAACTGAGAATCTGCATAATTGCTTTATGGTGGACAAGATGAGCAAGAAAGAGAGAGAAAATCAAGTATTAACGTATGATTCAGACATATTTTAGTCCAATGAGGTTCGTTTGGTCATCCAGTATTATTCACACTGCAAAAAGCTTACAATATAAACACTTAAATCTATCAGAAAATACTTAAAAGTATTAAAATTATCTTGCTGCATGGACAAATCATTTTACGTGACAACTTAAAATAAAATAACCTCCCCCCCAGACAAGAATGAAGCAGTCTCAGAAATAGTAAATAGACAATAAATCTGAAGACAAGATAAACAACCTGATATTAGTTTTGAAATCTTGGCCAGATCAGAGAAATAGGCAGTGCAGGGTCAGTAATAAACTGGTGAACAGTCAAAACGGGCATGCAAACAAACAAAACCTTGGTCTGAAACATTTGAATCATGGAAATACTTGCAAGGCTAAAACGAAAAGCACATAAAACTAAAATTTCTGTAACTTCTCTTGGTGATGTCTCCTGCTCATCTCCATAGGCACATGACAGGTTTGAGTTAATGAAGTTAACAAAAATACAGAAACTTTGATGGAGCTGGTCCTTGCAGTCACATCTTAATAATATGCATGGACATAAAGGAGGAAGGCAGAAAGGTGTAAAAATGGATCATAAAGTACAAATTTATCTCAAATGCAGAAGACATTCAGAACAAAATATCCTGCCTTCTCCCTCCTGAGATAAATGAGTTTAGGGCTTCACTTAGAGATTCTACAGACAAGCTCAGTCCTCTGTCAAAAATACTGCGTTATTAACAAGTTAACGCAAAACAGTTTTAAAGGCGTTAATTTTTTTTAACGTAAACATGTTTTTTCATAAACTGTGATCACTGCTGTAACGTTAGAAAAACTACAGGATCCGACTGTAAACAGGAAGCAAAACAATTTGTACGAAACTGAGAAGCTCCGTCAGGTGTGACGATGTTGTTCATACAAGGAAAATATAAAATAAAAGTCCGCTTCAATATATACAGCGAATCCACGCTCACCTTCGATAAGGACTGTGATAAATTTTTCCGGCGCTCACCCGGTCCGTCCTCACTGCTCTGCTCTGTTGTTATATCCATAAGCGTATTGCAGCAGGACTCACTATTTAAGAGATATTTATGCTGCTGATTTTCTCTGCTCAAAGTGTTCGCTCTGCTGCTGTGTATAGATCCATGTGCTGCGGCCACATGTAAACAAACAGCACCATGTGAGGACAGCATGGCCCTAATACAGCAGTGTTGGGGCCCATGATTGGGGCCCATGGGTGGGGCAGACAAACATGGTTGAAAACATGGCTGCAATTAAAAAAAGAATAATTGCACAAAACCAATCCACTTTTCTATGTTGATAAGAGCATTAAAATGATTATTCATTGGACAAAAATGTGTAATTAATTTGCGATTAAGTTAACTACAACATTTTTTAATCGATTGACAGCACAATTTTTTTTTTACAGCCTATGAACGTGCATTGTGCTCTGCATCCTGATTGGCTAAGAGACTGTAGACCCCTGTCAATCAATCAGTCCTGTACGATCTGTGGAATTCAGCCGGCTAAATCGTTACACAGTTTTGAACTTTGAGAGTGTTTAAACAACAGAGAAAGGTGAGAAAATGTTAATTCCTGTCTGAGATTTGTCTGAGGAAGAGTTTTACAGCCTTAAAACATACATAATAATTGTAAAAAATAAAGCTGACTACTTTGCCAATTTCGCCTATGGCGGGTTATTTTTAGAACGTAACCCCCACGATAAACAAGGGACCACTGTATATGAAAATAAAGAAACAAGATATAATATGATAAATTATATATTATTCTACTATAGTGTATTGACCTGAGCAGCCGGTCCTTTGTACAGTCCCAGAAGGGTTTGCAATGGAACCATAGAGCGTCCCAAACCGCCCACAGACATTCAAAGACACAAAGGACTTTGCTAATTGTAAGATTTGGGAATATTATTGCGTAGAATTGGTGAAACTGCCTCATTGTCTTGGTGGCAGTGTTAAACGCTACACGCTACAGGCTACATGCTTGTCCAATGCAATTTCTACAGTAGAAACAGATAACATATTCAAGCTTTGTAATGTACAGTCCCCCAAAGAATCTCCTCTAATCTTTTCTCGATACCACATCTTACAGCATCTCCTATAGCCCCGTGCTGTTTACCTGACCCACAGCGGTCTTTATCGAACTGCTCCAGATAAACTATTGATTCTTTTGCTTACAAAGCCATTACTGCTGCGTGCTGAATAACTTAGCCCACAAATATTAGCCTTATTCACATACATGCAGTACAGCTCCACTTTCACAGGATTATAGATGCCATCGCGCCAAAGCTAGCATGACGCCCCGGTCCACATATGCTCGACGCCTTTCAAATATTTAAGCTGCTCAGCGGGGGACAAGAACAGGCACTTCTTTCTCCGGTCTTCGGCGGAATCTTCTGAAGTGGAGAATTGGTCTTTGTGTGTAAGACCCAAACACTGTTAGACTATCTGCGCGGAGTTTATGGAAAAGCCCACAGGGAAATCCGATTTGGCAAGCGTAGAGATGCTCGCTATTTATTTTCCTGAAGGTTTCTAATAGCTAACATCATTCCAGGTTTGTCTAGCGTTAAAGGCGTTTGCTAGGCGCTGTTGAATCTGTAGACGGGGACTATGCAAACCGGTTTTACGCTACAAATCTAGTTTTGCTCTGGATATCGCAACGGGGTCTATTCGCGTTTACTGGTAGACCTTGGAATCAGGCATATGACAACTTCTGGTGTAGTTATGGACACTGGGAATGCAATAAAACCGTGGAATAAACAGAAGCGTCTTCACAACCTGCCAAAGTTTTCCACAAAAGAAAGTTTAAAGCTTGTGGATAAGTTGTTGTAGTCCGATTTAAAGAGGGTGTCTTCTTCTAAACTGACTATCCTTCAGTTGCGAGCTTTACACCAGCTGCAGAAACAATAAGGAAGTGGTTCTGATGCATTTCAACTGTTATTTAAGTTGTCTTCTTCCCACTCCTGTTTGGACAAGAGATCTTTTTTCTTTTTTTCTTTCTGTTGTTTCACTGGTGTTGGTTGCCCAAAATGAAATGAAATGAAAAATGTTTGCTCTATTCACGCTTCCGTCACAAACCAGGACAACGTTTGGAAACATGTGATGACAACTTCCTTTGTGCTCTGTTCGCGGTCATAAGTCTGACAAAATCTAGAAAAAATGAGAAAATGTCCCAGTTTTCTTCATTTCCATGTCATTGTAGTGTTTCATTATGTTCGGCTGATCAACAGTTCCAACCATACCTCCGTTTTCAGCATTTCCCCACTGACGCACAACTACTACTACTGGGTACAGGCGATTAGAAAAGATGAGGGCGCCAGATTCAAGATGATTCCAAACAGCACATTTTCAGAGAAGATTGTTAGCTGTCGAAACCAAGTGTTGTCTGTGAAGCGTAGAAGCGTGTGCTAATGACAACCACACATAAGGAACAGTGTGATTGGTCAAAGAGGTATCCACACTTCAAACTATGCCCCCCGCTGTCTTGAGTGATGTCACATAGTACTTGAAATTGCAGAGCCCACTGCCTGCTGCCTACAGCCCACACTCACACAAATATACTTAGTTTGCGCTAAAATTGCCAAAAAGGTTCATTGTGTAACTTTTCTGGTGGAGGGTCCGGCAAATGCTTTTCTCCATGGAGATGTTATTGCTTTGTCTGGAATGTTCTCCAGTATGACTTTAAACCTTTCTATCTCCATGGAGACCAAACCAGACCAAGTTACAGGTCAGATCTGTAGAGAGGCGATGCTGCTCAGTCAGAATGTGTGTTTTGTTTTTTTTTTGGGGTATTTTTGGGCTATAAACCTGTAATTGAATAAATGTAAAGTAGAGCTGTTTAATGTCACACTGTGGAACATTCCAGGCAGAGGAATAACACAAAAGTAACAAACAAGCAGGTGACGGACCCCCAATCAAAAACTTACATATTGTACCTTAATAATTAGCACCCAAAGCAACAAAAATCAAGAAAAAAACATACTATAAGAACAATTTTAACCAGTATTTGCACTTTGTTTCTTAAAGAGTCCATTTTATGCCAATTTATTATCTATATTATAAGCTTTTCTCATCACAAACAGACCTGCAGTTGTGTTTTGTTTCTTTCACACGTTTACAAACCTTTCATATTTCTTTCCTAAAACACTCCGTTCCACCTTGTGATGTCATGTGGTGTTACAAGAAGTGCTCTACTGTGTTTCTAAACTCCATACAGCTTGACTAAAATCATTTGAATGATTTCAATCTTAAAATTCTCTATTGAACTAAATGTAAAAAGTAGCTTTAAAACAGGGAACAGAGCATTTTGAGCTTTGGAGATGTAAATAGACTAATAATAAAGGGTTACTCAAACATGTCATTGAAAGAAAACACACCTCTGGGTATGTTTTTGTGGAGGTAACAACATTGTAACATGGCTCAAAGCTCACAAGAGTCCATTTTGTGTAATATAGGAGCTTTAATTTGTCAAAAACATTCTCCAGTTGCTATGTCCTTCCAGCTCATGTTAGCGCGTAGCAGAGCACATCCCCTGGGACTGGTTAAGTAGCTCTGTTAGCTCAAGGTTGCAGGCTCAAGGTTAGCTCTGAGAGGGAGAACACGCGCTAATGGAAACACGAAGCAGGAAGGGCCTCAGACGCCATCAGCCAACTGTCCAATCCACAAGCTCCGACTGAACAAGGAGAGAGCTGCAGCGCACGGGCTTTTCATTAGGCTAACACTAACACTGTATCGATTTTCACATGGGCAATGTCTCAGAACACAAACCCATAAAGAAAGTAGAGCTGTGCAGCATGGCGATTAAAAGGTTGCCCGAGCAGCCGGTCCCTTCTACATTGTGTTGGAATCTAGAATGGCCTGGGACCGGACAATAGTGCGTGATAAACCTTTGCTCGAATTTTAGATGATCCAACCACAGATGCTCATTTACAGTGTTGACAGATTGGGTTTAGAGATGATTTCCACCAAACCATGTATGAAAACCCGTCCTCTTCAAACGTTGTGCCACAAAAACATTTTAGCTTTGAATAAACATATGTAATCCATTGTTGGGATTTTAAAAAACATTGCCAGTATTGAGAAAACTTGGTAAATATAGAACGGCATTTTCATTTATCAAAGAAAAAAGGACATTGAATATTTAGTAAAAATGTTGTAATCTATTTAATATGTAGGATTTAAAAAAATATATTGCCAGTATTGAGAAAACATGTATTTTCAAAAACAGTATTTTCATTTATCACAGAAAAAAAAGGAATTTAGACTAATATTTGGACAAATGTTGTAACATAATTTTATTGGCTTTTAAAAAATACTCCCATGGACTGAGAAAACATCGAACAGTATTTTTGTCATGCGTAAAAATGAAAATCGTCAATGTTAGGCTTGTATAACACTGCTCATTTGAGGCAGAATCTCAAAAATTCTAACAGAACAAAATATATAACTTCTTTAGCGCTTCGATAGTGGATTTTTTATGTGTAACAGCCATGATGAGATGCACATTTGTTGATTTTCTGGACATTCTGCTTCCCACTTCGATTGTTTTGCCTGGAATGTTCCCTAGAATTACTTTAACAAAAAAAAAAAATATGTGAGATTTTTGGAGCTTTGTGCTGTGTTATAAAGCTGTTCCCTCATCAAAAACATGCCCAAAGAGGTTTTACATATCATTCCTGCATGTTTAGAAGAAAAAGTGACACAATTTTTCATGTATTCATTTATATTTTTGTTGCAGCATGTCAGTGTATGTAAGTATATGGTGTGTGCGGTACTCTGTCATGCAGCCCTAATGAAAAACATGGTGCCTCCAGAGCTTTGATGATCCGTGCAGGCTCGGTGCTGCTTGTACGTCTGTGTCAAAGCGGAACACATCCTTTGATTTAGTGTTTTGTGTTTGAAAGCAGAGGCAGGAGGAGAGGAAGAGAAGAGGAAGGAGAAGAGGGAGGAGGAGAGGAAGGAGGAGAGGCAGAATAAAGAGGAGCAGAGGCAAGAGAAGAGGGAAAAGAAGGGGCAGGAGAAGAAACAGGAGAAGAGGAAGCAAAGGAGAAGCAGAAGAAGAAGAAACAGAAGCAGCAGGAGGAGAGGAGGAGCAGAGGTTAGAGAAGAAGCAGGAAAAGAAAGAGGAGGAGGAGGAGAAGAGGCAGCAGAAGCAGGAGAAGGAGGAGAAGAAGCAGGAAAAGAAGGAGGAGGAGGAGGAGAAGAGGCAGAAGAAGCAGGAGGAGAAGAAGCAGGAAAAGAAGCAGGAGAAGAAACAGGAGAAAAAGAAGTGAGAGAAGAAGAAAAAGGAGGAGCAGAGGCAGGAGCAGAGGAAGAGAAGAAGCAGAAGAAGAAGCAGAGGTAGGAGAGGAAGCAGGAGAAGAAGGAGGAGAAGAAGAAGGGGCAGAAGAAGCAGGAGAAGAAGAAGCTGGAGAAGAAGGAGAAGAAGCAGGAAAAAAAAACAGGAGAAGAAACAGAAGGAAAAGATGTAGAAGAAGAAGAAGGAGGAGAAGAGGCAGAAGAAGGAGGAGCAGTGATAGGAGCAGAGGCAAGAGAAGAAGGATGAGAAGAAGCAGGAGATGGAGAATGAGAAGAAGCAGGAGAAGAACCAGGAGAAGAGGCAGGAGAAGAAGAAGGAGAAGAACAACAAACAGAAGAGGCAAGAGAAGAAGCAGGAGAAAAGGCAGGAGAAGAATGACAAGAAGAAGAGAGAGGAGGAGAAGAGGCAGGAGCAGAGTCAGGAGCAGAGTCAGGTGTTTGTGGACAGCTCTTTGGAATGCTAGAGGCGGCTCACATTGATCCTGCAGGCCCGGCTGCATCAGTCTCTGTGACAGAACTAACCAGATTGTTCATAAAAATGGAAATGGAGCCGTGTCTGTTCTGAGAGAGGGGCACACACTCGCTACTTCGACAAATCAAACTATGGAGTTATCAGAGCTCAAAGGCACAAAAACCTTCCATCGCTAACAATTCCAGGCACAGGTACACGGAGAGAACTGACACATGCTGACACAGGAGCAAGCAAAAGATGTTTAGAATTCGTATTTTGAAGAAACAAGGATCGCGGAGCTTAAATGAGCGCACATTTGAATAGCGTGAGGGGGCGGCTGTGGAGGTGGCTGCAAGCTGATAATTGCGGCAAATAGAGCCCATTGTACGCGAGCTCTGTGATCATGGTCGTTTGTTAGCCTAGCAACGCTCAGTGTCACACGCTCATTAGCCACAGTCAGTGTAGGCATGTGACAGATGCTCAACGCTCAAGGAAACACACGACGGCAGCGCTCATCAGGATGTGGAGGTTTGTGTTTGAGGAGTCGACTTTTGTTTTTATTATCAGTAAATGAGTTTTGTCTGTACAGGAGAAACAGTTAATTGAAACAAAGACTTGTGGCTAACCTAAAAACTAAAAAGGACATTGTTATCAGCTCGTTTCTGTTCACTGTTAATGGCTGGACTTCAGGAAATTAGAAGTGATGAGGCAGGCAAAATGAATGTATCAACTTTAAGACATGTTTTAATATTATTAACTCCTAAAAATATACTTAGAGTTATGTTTGAATAATTCTGCTATATTAGTCTATTTATTTCAAAAGCTCAAAATGCTCTGCTCCATCTTGTGATGTCATGAAGTTGTAGTTTTGACATGAACAGCTGCTTTTACCTTTAGTTCAGGAGAGTGGCAGTCCCAGAATCATCTACATCAGGGTCCCCAACCCCCAGGTCGTGGGCTGGTACCAGGTCCAGGCTGTAGGTCGTTTGGTATCGGGCTGTGAAAGCGTGAGCCCCTCCACCCATACGCCGCATGGACCATGTTTTCCTCTGTACACCGTGAAGACCAGACTACACCGCGTCAACACGGCTACACCAGAACTAAACCAGGACTAAAATCAGTACTAACCATCTCATCCCATGCGCCACATTTCCTCCGCAACCTCCTCTTGGTTTGTGAAGTTTTGTCAGACCTAAAATCGGTCTGCGGCACAAAAAAGCTCGGGACCCACTGATCTGCATCATTCTACAGAAGGTGTATGGCATTTAAAAACACAACGGAGGACCAGTATTACCACATGACATCACAAGGTGGAACGGAGTGTTTTCTGTTTAAGAAAAGAACTGCAAGGTTTGTGTGCTAAACATGTGAATGAAACAAAACACAACTCCAGGTCATAGATCATCAAACAGCTTAACACACTCCTTCTCTTAAGTAGTAATTACCATGGCATTACAATACATGATAAAAAAGTGTCATATGAGTCCTGTAATTATCAGATTATCATAGCATAATACAAAAGAATCTGTATAATTTAGATTTACTTAGACTTAAGACACAGTAGCTCACACATCACAATATATTATAATAACAGAG
Organism: Scartelaos histophorus; assembly: GCA_000787155.1. NCBI lineage: Eukaryota > Metazoa > Chordata > Actinopteri > Gobiiformes > Gobiidae > Scartelaos > Scartelaos histophorus. The sequence continues at coordinate 21,697 of KN509136.1, forward strand.
TAAAAAAAGGGTAACACATTTCTAAATAAATAGCAATAAAAATGACAAGTGATATCAATATTACATAAATATATAAATATTTTACAGTAAGTTAAAAACAAGTATAACGCAATATAAATACTTTAAATAATACATTTATCTTGTGGATTAATAAAGTTTGTTAAGTCCAAGTCTGTATCTTAAATGTTGTTTATCAGATCTTGCATCTCAAAAATTTCCCGTTTGTCGCCTGCATATAAATATATACATTTATATATACATAAAAAAATGTATCTTCTGTGAACCAGGTTCTAGAAAGTGATGGCAAAAGTCTGTTGTTGAACCACTTTAAAATGTTTGGAATTACAATTTATTTATTTTTTAAATGTTTTTATGGGTGTAAAAATCAAATACAGCGTCCTATATTTGGTATACTGTTATCTATGTTATAATTTCCTCATCCCAAACATACTCAGAGTTGCGTTTTGTTTCACTCAGTTCTTCTCTCAAACAGAAAACACTCTGTTCCACCTTGTGATGTCATGTGGTGATACAGGAAGTGCTTTAATCGGTTTTAAAACTCCACATACCTTTACCAGAATCATCACAATTTCAGCCCTGGTTCTACTGAACAATAATACGTACTTACGCTTAATGACATCACAAGGTGGAACAGAGCATTTTGAGCTTTGGAGATGTAGACAGATTAATAATAAAGAGTGACTCAAACATGAACGAAACAAAACACAACTCCAGGTCTGTTTTTGAGAAAGTAACAAGATTCTAACATGACTCAAAGCTAACAAGAGTTAATTTCACGTAATATAAGACCTTTAATATGGTGATTTTTTTGTTGCCACCTTGTAACCACTTTTGTTAAAAAAATGAGAAAAATACCATCTAATAAGCTCTGACTCATGAGTAAACTGTAGCAACAACAGCCCCCTCCCTACTGTGGTAAAACACTGCTTAGGAAAGGGACAGTGACTCATGAGGCTGACCGAGTGACGTGGAGAGTGTCATGTCTAAAAATAGTACGATTTAGGGATGCACCGGTCTGACTTTTTCAGTCCCGATACCGATTCCAATACTAAACATTGTAAATTTCAAGACTTACGTATATCAGGTTATTCGTCTTGTTTTTAGATTTACTACATACTTACTAGTTCTGAGACTGATTCATTCTAATTTTGCTGCATGGACAGATCATTTCACTACTTTTAAGTCATTTTCAATTTAAGTGTGTATATCTTTAATTTTGGCTAAGCTTCTTTGCGGTGTAGTTATAAGTACTTGCCGATAACCAGTATAAACCGATACCAGCGCAAGAACTGAAAGTGAAGGGACATTTATTTCCTTAAAAATTAAAAAAGACAATACTGATCCAAATTTGTTATGGAGCTATTACTGTATTTACCGTATTTACCAACCAAAAAGACATTATAGTTTTTACTTTAACTTTCACATAGCAGATAAAAACAATGAGTTAACACTAGGTAGGGTCACATTGTACAGTATATGTCCAATCAGGAGATCGGATTAAGTCATATTTGGAAGCAGATACACAATCCCCAATTTTTTTTTCAGTATTGCCGCAGATATCCAATACCAGTTTCACATCGTCTCATCCCTAGTTCGATCCTTAATCAGTGCACCTCTCTGTTTGTGAAGACAACGTAAACACACTTATACCTCAACTGTAATAGTGCAAATCAATGCAGAGTAACCTTGAGTGAGAGAAGCCGAGGCCAGAGACGAGCAGTCGTTGTGTCATTATAGTTACTTCTCCCTGCTAATGGGAGGTACGCTTTTGTCTGCGTGAGTTATAGCACCGTTGTAGTCCTCTAATCAATGATGCGTCCTTGAAGTTTAAAAGCTATAACACCGCGTACACTCTCAATCTCAGTAGTATTTTTGTCCGATCACTCTTGGCTATAGACTGTATAAATAAAAGTCGCTCCTCTCTCTAGAACTCCAGATTGGCTCTTGGGTTGCTATAATAACTGTGATCAGAATTTGGAATATAATACAGCTCCATATTCGCCCCTGTAACAGCTTCCTTCGATGAGCTTCATTTGACTGGATGAGAACGCCATCGGTCACACTTGCTTAGTTTATGCTCTCGATCCTTCTACATGCAGGTTAAAAAAAAGCAGATAAGCGTGAACAAGAGGCGTTCAGTTGAGTCTAGTAATTTAGCATTTGGGATCAAATGTAACTAACATTGCTAATAATAATGGCTTTCATACTTATAACCACACAAAATGGTAAGTGGCAATTTATTTAAACTGAAGATTTGATTCGCGTTTGTATCTCATTATTTCCTTGCATAACAAAACAAACAAATTGAAATCCCTATTTAAAAATCTGTCATTTTTACCATAATTTCCTCCAAAAAAACAAAATCTCCTGTCTTATTGGTCCATGTACTGTTTGTTCTTTTGGATCTGAATTAAGAATGAAAAAAAGGGAAGCAAAAAGTAGGGAAAATTGTTTGTTTGTATTTCATTATTCAGTTTTAATATCAAACTAAAAAACTGATTTCAACCACCATTTACAATATTTAATTTAAAGGTTATTTCAAAAACAGTGCGGTGCCTATTTTCATTTTGATATTTTATTCTCTCTGGTTTATTTGCCCCTGAAGTTCTGCTGTTTAGCGCCACCTGTGAATTCAGTGTCAGCTGAACAAAAGAGAGTTTATCGCTTCTTCCTGTTTCTCATCATGAAGTTCAACAATGACTTTCAAGACATGAGAGTAAACATGTAGCTATAAAAGAAGATGACATGTTTGTCCACAAAAGTGCAGCGATTTTTCAGTCCTTGAGTCCTTGTAGCAACAGAACTTATGGGGCAAATAAACCAAAGAGAATAAAATATAAAAATGAAAATAGGCACAAGACTGTTTTTTTGATTGGTGTTAATTGAATATGGAAATAGAGGTCGAAATCTGTGTTTTTGTTTGACACTAAAACACAATAATGAAATAAACAGTTTTTTAAAAAATTGGTTTTATTCTTAATTCAAAAGAACAAATGATACACGAACGCTTATTCTGTATAATAACTGCCAAGACTGTAGTCAAAATCTATACAAAATGTTTTGAAATGTGATTCTTGTATTAGTTTGTCAGTATTTTTTATTTATTTTTTGGTCAATTTTCCTGGTTGCGTTTAAAATGTGAACTATTACAAAAAGATATATCCAAAATCTATTCACAATCTTGTCAATCAATGCTGGTCGGAAAAATTGCAATTTCCTATTTTCCGAAACGGTTCAGCCCCATGTTGCGTTGTTAGACGTAGCAGATATCAGAATACACAGAGTTCTCCAGATGTGTTTATGGAATCTGGGAGATTTGAATCACGACACCTCAACTGAAGTTCCTGCGTTTACATGCATTTTGAAATAACATCTGCGTGGAAACAAGCAGATGCTGGACCACCTATTGTCATAGTTGGAGTGCATCTTTATCATACAAAGTTGGTGTAATGAAAAAAAATTATCTTGAATTGAAATATCAAGTATTTTGGATACTTTGGAGATCTCTGTGCTGTTGATACTTTGCAGTGAGATCAGGCTTGGGGTGTTCTACATGAAGGTCTGTGGCGGAATGTTAATCAGTAACCATGGCAACACGATGCACACATTATTAAAGCACTATGAAAAAAGTTTTAAATGTGCACTGCGTAACTCTTCTGGTGGAGGTTCCATCAAATACTTTTCTCCATGGAGATATTGTAGCTTTGTCGGGAATGTTTCAGTATGGCATTACACCTGTCTATCTCCACGGAGACCAAACCAGACCAAGTTATATGTCGCATCTGTGGATAGGGGACCTCGCTCAGTCAGTATACATGGCAAAGGATAAATTAAATTTGTCAAAGTTTGGACAAAAGTTGAGAAAAAGTTGACTTCAGCTTCAGTTCTGATGAAGCAGCTTGGTTGAACTTTGAAACATATTTGACCAAAATAATTTTTTGTCCACAAATTGGACTACCTGGATGACTGAGGGATTTTACAGTCAGAATTCCTGTTTTTCAGGGTATTTCTGAGTTATAAAGCCACCTGTAACTGAATAAATATCAAGTAAAGCAGTTTAATGTCACGCTGCAGAAGTAACATATCCATAGAAACAAACAGGTGACGGAACCCCAACCAAAAAGTTAGTGCACATTTACGATTGTTTGAAAACTTAAACAGCACATTTTCAGGAACTTCTGATCAATATGAGAGTTCATGGTCCTGTTAAGGAGTTAGATTTTCTACAATAATGATAAGAGTGAACTGAAAAACTGTTGGCTAATGCTAGCTTGTGACTGTAATTTTATGTTGAAGAGACTTGTTCAACAACACACATCAGCTCTCCCCTTGTAGTTCCAGCTCAATCAGATCAACAAAGCTCAGATTAAAAGTCTCACAGACCTTCAGACAGAGCGTGCTTACAGTTAGCATGACATCAGTGGCAAAGTATCAATAACCGCGCTGGATGAAGTACTTTGCGAATAGCCCTTTGGACGAGCCATTAACACAAACAGAGGCGTGGTCAGCAGCCTCTCCCTCTGCTGTTATCGGAGCTGTTATTTCTCCGGCTGTAGTAAAAGTAAATGTTAATTGCTTGTGTCAGTCTGATATTGATTCCCTCCTCACACATCTCGCCTTTTATATTTGCTTTTGAAAGGTTAATTACAAGTGCCTGCCCGTTCCCTCTGTAGCGCAGCCTGTGAACCGTGAAATACACTCGCTACGTACACGCACGCCAGGAAATACTCATAACTGGCCCGGTCCATTTATCTAAGTGCTTTGAAAAATCAGGAACTATGACGGAGGAGTCGTGAATTAAACTTCAGAACTCCCAATAATAATACGTCTAGAGAAGTCAATATGATATGCACTGGGCGCAGGTTATGAAAGACATTCAAGTGCAGGAGGAAAGAAACAGCGGGACACATGTTTGGATGAAGCTGCCTCTTGTACACTCCAAAATCTTATGATATAAACACTTAAATCTATCAGAAAATGACTTAAACGTAGTGATTAGCTTGCTTCATGGACAGATCATTTTACTTGACAAGTTCTCTTAAAATAAACTCCCTCTAGACTAGAATGAACAGTCTCAGAACGACTAAGTAGAAAATAAATCTGAAGGCAAGATGAATAACATAATAAAATTTTTAAATCTTGGCCAGATCATAGAAATTTTCAGTGTGAGCTTTAAGCCATGTTAGAATGCTGTTCCCTTACCCCAGAGTGGTGTTCGGTTTGTATTATTAATCTACATTTTGAAAGCTCAAAACGCTCTGTTCCACCTTATGATGTCATGAAGCTGTAGTTCATCACAAGTTTTTTTTCAGATTTAAGAGTTGAAACGTGTGAATGAAACAAACATAATTCAGTGTATATGCTAGGGTGGTCCAGTTTTTTTCTAAAACTAGATTAGAATCCTGCACTTGGTTCCATATCTGGCCAAAATATTTGGGTCCAAATGTTATGCAAATTAATTCATATTTAGAGGTTGCTCAAGACGCTTGACAATTGCCATATATTATAATATAGCGAACCAAATAAATAAGGAGTATTCAAATAACTTGTCATTTTATTATGCAAACACAAACTGAAACTTGCATAAAAATATATTAATTATCCAAGAAACTTCATGCAGCTTGAGCAACCTCTAAAACATCTCCTTTTTCTTCCAACTTCCTTCCTAAATCATTTTTTGGAGCTAAAACCTAACATAGGATTCATAATCGAGGTTAACTGAAACTTGATTTTTTTAAACATTGATCAGAAAATAGTATATTATAGAACCTTTAACGTGGAAATGAAACTTACTAGAGCTTCAGTGTGAATTTGTGGAGCGGAGAGCAAATAACTTGTGAGTAACACAGCTCCTGCACGTCTGAAAATGCTCAACACTCAGAGACGCAGATGGAAACCAGCTTTTTAGCTCTAATCTGGTGCGGAACAGTCATGTTTGTATGAGCTTAATGTCGCTGTACATTGTCCCTAGACAAAACTAAATGAGATGTTGCTTATCTTTCTCTGCCAAAACTGTGCTTTTCTTTGCAATTATAGCTGCAAAGTTTTAGTGTGCATACTAAATATACTCTATATATGTCCCTGAACGCACCATAGATGGTATAATATACATAAGAGGTAAGACTTGAAGCATATTTTTATGACAGACTGTGACAGAATTCTAAATATGGATTTTTCACATGATACAAGGCAGGTGAACACGGCGAATTAGTGTTAGAGTCGAGAACTAACAATCCGCAAATATCTAAAGCCAGATACAGACAATCTAGATTTTCTTTTAGACAGTTGCAGTGGATAACGTAGTTTGTCTGAATGCCACAAACTCGGACCTTAAAAATGAAGACGACTTAACAGAAACTAGACATGAGTGCTGAGAATGTGCAGGTTTAAACGCTGACGCAAATGGATCTGATGACACTCCCCTGTGGGCCTATAATTGCTCACCTCATTTGATTCAAACTACCTCAATTTGGGAACTCGGTTGCTAACTGCTAGCCTCGTTGAGCTTAATTTGACTAGAGACTAATACTATGGGTGACATCAAACTTGATTTGTCAACAAGTGAATTCTTTAGACAATCTATGGTTCGCATCTACTCGTATTTGGTTATTTGGCCTACTGTTGACTGGGACCGAGGGGTGTGACAGGTTTTCTGGAAAAAGAAGATTTGAATTTGGTTGTTTGGTGCACTCGGATTTCCCCGCGTGCGTAAACACAGCAAGCGCAAAGTGGAATGTAGTAAACAATATGGCGTGATGAGAGGGTGGGCCGAGCCGAGACCCCCGCATCTGCATGGAAACTAGGTCAACACCGGCGCTCCTGAAGAGCTAACAAGCTGCAGAGGGGAAGGAGGAACTGGGCTAATTAGCGAGCATGTGTGAGGAAGGCAGCCAGCGCTAGGAGGTAGGAAAGGAGATGAGGAGGCAAGTGTGTGTGGGCGTGAAACTGGACAAGCACTGTCCAACGTTAAGCCTGCGTGATGCCTGCTATGCGTCCCAGCTGGGTTCATTGTTTGTGGGTATTTTTATGTCGCAGTATCAGTACTACCGAGAGCGTTCTGCGGATGGTTTTGTCTCTAATCGTTGGGACTGTGTGGTGACCGTATGCAACAATGGGTTTTTATTACACGAGTTCATTTGAGTGTACAGTACGTTTAAAATACAACATGGGCCGCTTGTGGTTTTATAGCGCTCGGAATGCCAGTAAACGCTGCCAGTAACATCGAGTGAACCGTTTTACTTAACCGAAATCCACAAGCCAACAATACGTCCAGTGTGGTGTGGGCTGTGGACTTCAGTGTTTGAGTGGGTTTGGCGAAGGATTTGAAGACATTTTTTAGTCTTAAGTCTTTTTCAGATTAACATGTCAGCATCTTAACCATATTTATGTAAAAAAAATATTTACCGAAGAACTGCGGGTCTCCATGGAGATGTTTTTGCTTTGACTGGAATTTTCTTTAGAATGGCATTAAACGTGTATCTGCTTGGTGTGTTTGTGTATGTGGATACTTTATGGCTGGTGTCATCAACATTCCCTGGAGGTTTGATGCTAACTGTAGACACGGCTCTGTCTGAAGCTCTGTTACGCAACTTTAATCTGAGTTTTGTTTGAACATAAAATGGCCTTATCTGGAACTACAACATATGAGATTGTTTGTGCTGTTAAACAAATCTTACATGTAACATAGTCACAAGCGTTTTCAGTTAGTCGCTCTCACCTTTTTGTTAAAAATCAAACCAACAGGAGCATGAACACTCGTATTGATCACATGCTCCTGAAAATATGCTGTTTAAATCCATTTTGTATTTTTATTGCGTTTTCAGACCATTTATCAGATCTAAAAACAGGTCTTTTTTGCCAGTGTTTGCTAATGTGTGCATTGTGTCACTATGGTAACTGCTGAACATTACAACAATAGAGGTACATGTAGAACACCCCCAGAGCACCGGTCTTGTGGATAACTGACTGGCACACTCAGCAATTTTTTTAAATATTTTTTTTTACTTTATAACTTTTAAAAAGATTTATTCTCCTGTTCAAAATAATGGTTAGAATATGTATTTATGTTGTCAGATAATTAATAGATGGTTAATTGTCAGATTGTCAGATTTGTTGCTGTTGTTGTTGTTGTTGATGTTGTTCTCTTAAGTTGATGCCAATAATGTACCAACGTGAGCAATAAATAAGCAAAAAATGTTATCTTAAATGTTTAACTTAACAATTGGGGATTTTGACCAAAAAGTTTAAAAAGTGTGCACTTCAAAGGAGAGCAGTTATTTGAGCAGTTTGTTTTTCCTGAACCCACAGAAACCCAGCATAGAGAATGCTCTGTAGGATTTTTTACACAAATGAAACAGCATTTCTCCACCAAATATATCAGAAGACGCTCCAGAGAAAAACTCTGATGGAATGGACCTTTTTGCACAGGGCAGGAAGTAGCTGTGATGTAGGATAAGCAACACTTTTGGCCAATACACTTGAAAATACCTGTGGAAAAGTGTTCAGCAAATTCATCCACAACTAACAAGTATGAAAGACAAAAACTTAAAGGCAAATAACAACTAGCATCTGTGAACTACTCCTGAGCAAACTAACCTTAAGGTAAAATTATCAGACTGATAATACAATTAAAATTAAAAATCGATTTCATGATGTTGATATTTGTATAGATGGAGAGGTTTGCGCAGTTTAATTGATAGAGGCGTCATCTGTGAACATCTGTAGAATCTGAGCTGCACAAATCTATCTATGCTAATATCTAGTTCATATAATTGATTTTTAATTTTAATTCAAGAATCAGTCTGAGTTAAGTTCCTTATTAATAAATTACTTATTATGATTTATTCATTACCATAAGGTTAGTTTGCTCAGGAGTAGTTCACTAATGCTAGTTGTTGTTGTTGTTGTAGTTGTTGTTGTTAGTTTTTGTCTTTCATACCTTGTTAGTTGTGGATAAATTCTTCATGGACAGAATATGTCCTCTGTCGACCTTGTTGGATGTTAAAGATTTGATGATGGACTAGGCAGATTTATAAAGCTGTGCAAAATACATGTCACTTTATCAAAGGTATAAAAGCATTGACCAGAAGTGCCATATACCCGACATTGCAGCTACTTCCCGCCCTGTGAAAAGGTTTATGTCCCGTTTCATCACTGACTGAAAAGACACAGCGGAGAAAGAATAAGAGAAGTTTAGGAGAGGCTTTCTAGTGTCTCCAGAGTTCACCTGGAGGCAAAAGACAGAGAAGGGGCACTTTTGTCCTGAGGACTGTTACCCTCCTCAAACTGCCCTGACACTGGCTCTGATGACTCTGCCTGTTGAGCTGCACTTTTGTTTGAGCTTTTCTTATTTTCTTATTGTATTTTACTGCTCAATGTGCTTAAATTGCCCCTCTGGAACAAATGCAGTGATATGACTGATAACGGTTTGTCATAAGCTCCAAATAAAATTTAAAAAAACAATCCTGCGCTCTGTAGTTGTTGCATTTTTACTGTTAAACAAGCAAAGAGATTCCACACAACTAACATCTTATCTCACAGCCATCAACAACAGAATACACTATGTACTGAATACGCATCAGAGCTTATTTAATTCAACAGCCTCCTAATTAGCATCCTATTAGCCTGATGCTACCTAACTGCTAAGTGCTGGTATCGCTAACAAAGCCGGTCCAGTTTCCAAACAGCCCAGTAGTGTTGTCCCTCTGCACATGTGTGAGTGGATCTGTTTGTTGTAATGAGAGAGTGGAGAGGAGAGCGCCGCCAAGTGATCCAGGGGCCCAGCTGCGGCTCCCCTACCCCCTCCGCTGCTCTTATCGTGTGTGCTTGTGTGTGTTCGTGTGCGTTTGTGCGTGCATGTGTGGCGGTGGTAATAGCCAGGTGCGTGGGGGGCAGATTGGGATGGAGAGCAGTAGCTTTGGGAGCCGTGTGTGTCCTGAGTGTGAAGTCTAAGCAGGATCATCGGAGCTGTCGGTCTGCTCCTTCCCCAAGGTGTTCGGTGATAGAACAAACAGGAACAAAATAGAACAGAAAATAACGTTATGAAAATACATCTAATGCAGGTTTGCATGTTTTTCTGTGCAAGTTCATTCTATTTTAACATCACCAGCCAATTGTAATTTCAGTCAGCATTTTTTTCAGTGAAGCATTTACATCGTAGCAAAAGTTTAACTGTCTTAGCTTTATTTTAGCATGACTCAACTGATTCCCAATACATAATGAATAGAGATAGCAAAGGTTTAACTGTCTTAGCTGTCTGTGATTATATATCTAATCTGCTGTCCGCTGTCTAAAATGCAAATTTATTTTAGCATGACTGAACTGATTCCCAATACATAATGAATAGAGCAGTATGTGCGCCCGCTAGGTCTAATTTAAGGCTAAACCAGTTGATTGTCCACTGTTGTGTACTAGATTCTGCAGAGTTGTGTAGCTGTTTTGGTTCAGATAGGAAAAAAAATAATCCACTGTTTGCTACTGCGACCTGTAGCACCAGATGGGGGAAGCAGTGTGGTGGGCAGAAGTTATGAATTGGACTTCAGAAGATTTGTTTAACACAAAGTTTAAGATACATTTTGCGATTCTACCAAAACCACAGCCTTTTCAGCGATTTTCTGTTGGAGGGTCCGTCAAATGCTTTTCTTAGTGGAAATGTTATTCCTTTGTCTGAAAATTTGGTTTCTTTATTCATGGAGACTAAACCAGACAAAGTTACAGGTCAGATCTGTGGAGAGGCAACCCCGCTCACAGTTAAAATGCTTGTTTTTCTAGATATTTTTGAGCTTTGAAATCTGTGTAACTGTAATAAATGTAAGGTAGAGTTGTTTATGTCCTCCTCCAGCCAGAGAAATGATGTATCCATAGAAACAAGCAGGTGACTAAAAAAGCTACACAATGCACCTTTGACACACAAACCCTACAGGTCTTCCCTGTTCCACTTTGTGATGTCACGAGAGGATGAAGAGAGTGTGTTTTTGAGGAGGTAACAACATTATAACATGGCTTAAGGCTCACATGAGTTAAGTTTGCATAATATACGAACATTAACTGACAAAAGTGTGAATACTACAGGATTAGAGTAATTAGCATAGGGCTGTATCTCATTTCCAGAGCGGAGAGAGGTCTGTCCCTGCATTAATGTGCTACAGAAGACACATAAGAGCTTCTCCGACACTCTCTTTATCTGCTGCTCAGAGACCCACTGGGAGCATCTTCTGTGAAAAGCCTTTTCAAGTGGCCCGCTATTCAGACGTCCTCAATGGCAGAACCCAGGCTCCCTCGCACAAGATGGAACTTAAAAGGATGCGCACAATTACAATATTATAATATCAATTACCCTTCGAGCGCGTGAATAATGGGCAAATGATTGACAGCTGGTTAACCCTGTAATCCTGCTTAGAGAGGCAGGCCTGAGGGTCAGACTGAGCCCCGTCTGAGCTGGTTATAACTGCTCACACAGACACAACAGCATCCTGCACCACAAGTCAGGTCTGATACAAGCTGTGTTTAGGGAATATTTCAGCATACATTTTGTCAAACACTTCAATAATGTACTCAAAATATCAACAAGGTATGGAAAGGTTTAGATTATTATGCAAAAATCAACACTTAAGATTTCTAATAAATAATGTATATAATATATTCATGTATTCTTCAAGAGTATATGAATATTAAATATATTTTGTTCATGAAAGCCCCTCTGGTATAACTGGTGGCCATGATAAATCAAATAATCTCTAATCTCTGCAACAACAGACAGCAAACAAGTGCTGGATGTAAACAGAGGAGCCATTAACAAAGACATGAGCTGCTTTAAACACAGTAGCCCTGAGTCCAGAGAGGGGGTCATATCCTCTGCTCTAAACCTAATCATTCCTGGAATTCCACATAATCCCAGAGGTGTGCTAAGGCCATCCTCTGTGAGCTGAGCCTGAGCAGACACAGTTCAGAGGGAGATACACAGCTGAGCTCATTACAAACACATCTATGTCCAGACCTGTTCACACACACAATATTCATCAAATCCAATACATCTATGAACCTGAGACTCTACAGCCCTGCCCTATAGTCACACTGGAGCATTTCACATGCACGTTGTTATTTGTTTGGGACCGTTTGGTCAAGGATCAAATCTGGGCAAGGCTTTGTGATTAGTTCAACTACAGTTTAACAACAACACTAACAGCTGTTGTGCACTACCACCTTCACCAGGTGAGGTATCTGAAGTACAGACTGTCTCACTCCTCATTCTTACCTCCCCTACACCTTGTGCACTCACACACCTAATGCACCTGGAGAAAGGGCACACTCCAGTGAAGTGTGTAGTGTGTAGTGTGGGGACTGGCACAGGCGCTTCATGTGTGAGCCATGCACACATGCACGAGTACACACAGACACACACACACACAGACACACACACACACACACACACACACACACACACACACACGTGTGTACACACACATACGTGAAACCTGAGGCTAATATCCTCAGTGTGTTACTGTGTGCACCTTCTGTGGCTGCAGCACAGAGCTCTACAGCTGCTCAATAATCCATTTACTGAGAGGACTGTTGGCCAGTGTCATTTCAATCAGAGCGAAGGAGAACTGTTTTAGAGGAGAGGGAGAGAGGGGGAGGGGAGAACAGACCTGAAACACTCACCAAGAGGCTGCATTTCATTGCAATACTGTTGTAAAAATGAGATTTAAATTCATTTTTGACCTCTCCAAGAAAGTTTATTTGCAAAAATTATGATTTAGCTAAACTACTCAGCTGATGTTAAAGTGAATGGGGATTTCATAAGCTCTATCTGCATGAAAACGTGTGGTTGCAATGGGTCTTCTCAGAGCAAACTGACCAAACACTGATTCAACATGACCTGGAGTTATATGAAAGCTCTACTCATGATGTCAACAAGGCATAAGAAAAATACAAGCTGAGAGTATCATAAAGTCAATTCGATTTCTCAGACAAGTTAAATCTCAGTGCAGTGAGGCAAACATTTAAGGACCGTCTTATGTGGAGAATGGAGAACAGAGGAAAGAGCACAGTAAAGCCTCTGACCTCTCACATACAACAGGTACAACATGAGACCAAAAAGCCATGTTATAAAGCTGTACCTGGAACATACCTGAAGCTGTTTCATTGATTTGTTTTTAGCCTGTTTACGTCTCCAAAGCTCAAAATGCTCTTTTCCACCTTGTGATATCATATAGTGGTAGTTTCAAGTTATCAGCTATCTTTTACTTCTAGTTCAGTAGAGATTGGCAATTCCAGAACTGAAATTATCCACATTCTAGTGAAGGTGAGTTTAAAACATAGTGAAGCACTTCCTGTTTTACCACTTAATGACATCACAATGGTTTTAAATCTGAAAGAAGGACTCAGGGCCATAGTTGGAAAAAAGCTGGTTTAAACTGCCAGAAAAATGTCTTCCTTGTGTGTGAATTGTCTCTGCATTTTGTATTTTTAGAGTTTTTGGTGATGACATCGTTTAAGGGATTCTATTTTAGTAGTACTTCCTGTTTTTTTGTGTTTTTCTTTTCAACTTTTTTCCACAAACTGCACAAAAAGTGATTTAAAACTATGATAAATATTTAGCGCTGGTACTATTCCACCAAACCATGTCGCAATTAGAAAAAATATGAGAAAAACATGAAGAAAAGCGTTTGACGGAGCCGCCACCTGAAAAGTTACACAATACACCTTGATTCTTTCCATTGTTTTCTACATTAGAGCACATTTGGCACATCTCATTTGAATGAAACAGCACTAAAGCGAGGAGCCGGTGGCAGATTTCCATTTACCGATAGACACAGGTGAAATACAACTGCGCGAATCCTGTTTGTGCTGACACTTCATTCCAGCCTGTTCACATTACATCCATTCTAATGCGGGCTTTAAATCAGCCAGTGTGTTGGAATGGTGCTGGGGCCTCACCGCGCCGCCATTAGCTCCAGCGCGCTAAAGCTCTCAGCGTTCTGATGTAGCGCTGGCTCTGGTGAAGGCACATTACCATATCGCCATCTTTCAGGCTGCTCCACAGCGCCCCCCCCCCC
>JACN01090284.1:0-10234 GCA_000787155.1 Scartelaos histophorus
TTCAACTTCCACTAGTGTTAATTAAACGTCCACCTTCCACTAGTGTTAATTTGGCACCTCCCACCCACCACTTTAAGCTCCTGTGAGATCAGACCAATCTGAACAAGTTTTGTACATTATTTTAGTTAATTTAAGATGAAGTAAAGTAAAAAATAAAACGCCTCTCTGTGTGTTTAGCTAAATCAACCTTACAAGTGTTTTCTGTTTACTCTCAAAGTGTTAATATAACTCTTAATTTCAGGAGCTTTGGTCCAGTGTTACTCAATTAACATTTCTAAATATCTATTTTTTGAATAGATAAATTATTTGATCGATGTGATGGCTGGTGAAGTCATGTCAAACCTGCACATTGTACAGACTCATGGAACATACAGTATAAAAGTATAAAAAAAGTGATGTGATGATGTTTTCTCTATGAATATAAAACGTAGAAAGTCGTAAACATAAATAAAAACACTAAAATGAGGTGGTGGCTCCAAACTTTCGACTGGTCATGGTCATGGAAGTTAGAGTTTCTGCTGCTGTGCCCAGAGAAAATGGAGGTAACAAGACTTAAAAACCCTTATTTTTGATGTCAATTTGACGTAAATACCTTTTTTTGTCGTTCTGCTATTTTGTATGTACGGTACTACAAAAAAAACGCCGTAACATCATGGTTGGTCAAAACGAATTCATGTCATTTTGAAGGTATTTGAGACCTTCTTTATCATGTGAATAAGCATCATGGGCCAATTTGGTTGTTTTAACGAGGAAAATAAAGAGCGATGACAACCATAACGTCCAAAAAACGTTGAAAGTTTGAAGTCATTTTTCTCCGTTTCGTGAGTTAACGTCTTTTGGCTTTGTAGGGCAGTGTAGCGCTCTTCAAACTTCTCTTTTCGGGGACATTATTATTAATTAAATCATCAAAACATCCTCCTGACTGCAGCATCATCATTAGCCCAGAATAGAACCCCCGTCACACCGGCCATTTGGCTTTCAGCGCCGACAGGTAACACCTCCCATTAGCATCTGAGCACAGGATGATCAAACAAGAGACGCGAAAATGGCAAAACCAAATGTACCCGGAGCCTTAATGCGAGACTAAAGGATTAGACGGACAATAAACACTTCTGACGGTTTATCTTGGGCGACAGAAAACACACATAATGCTCACGTTTCCAGCACGGCGCGAATGCAAATACGTCGTAAACGCATATTGTTTCATCGCCGACACGAGAGCCTGCGTTCGGCCCGTCACGTGTCCGGGTTTAGTCTCGTTTTACAGTGAACACGTCTCGAGATCCCGTGGAGCCTCAGACCCGACGCGAAACAACAAAAAACGGCTCCGTGTCAGAACTCGTCAGCGGCGGAGTTGTTTTGTTGCGGGGAAGAGCGAGCGGAGCTTTGAGGTGATGGATCTGGGCCTCAGAAGAAACGAAGGCTCACAGGGCTCCTCACGAATCCATCTGCGCAGACAGGCGGGGTAATTAGCAAACCCACTTCACTCGTGTCTTTCAAAGGATGGAATTAAAAATTAAGTCTGTTGAGACCACAGATAAACAATGGAAAAACAAAAAGGAAACAGTGGTTGTGGGGAAAAAGCTCCACGCTCAGCCCCAGATCAAAACTACGAGCCCAGCTGGGACATGGTTATGTTCTTCTTTTTAAATAATTGTACTTTGTTTGTTGTAGATTGGCAAAAAAACACAACAACAGATACAATTTCTCATGGTTCTGGTTGATTAATCTGCAAACAAATGTGTAACGTGTGGTAAAGGTGCATTGTGTAACTTTTCTGGTGCTTTTCTCCATGGAAAAGTTCTTGATTTGTCTGGAATGTTTCTCAGCTGCTACTCAAAGTCCAGATACCAGAGCAAAAACAATAAAGATACTCGAATAAAAGTAAAAGTATCACATGAAAAAATCTACTTAAATAAAAATATTAAAGTACTTGTTTAAAAATGTACTTGAAACTTTATTAAAAATCTACTTTTTGTGTAGACTTGTGCAGAATTTTTGTGAGTTTTTTTTAATAGATTTGTGTTTGCTGATATTATAAACTTTTACTTTTCGTCCTTTTCAAAAATCTAGTGGAGTAGAAAGTACAGAAACCCGAAGTGAAGTGAAAGTAAAATGTATTTGCTATAAACTGACTTAAGAATAAATTTCAGATTCAGATTTTTTCTTTACTTAAGTGCACCGCCCTAACTTAACTCGCCAGAGAGTGAAACTGAGAAAAATGACTTCACAATTTCTGCTTTGTCCAGACAAAAGTGTTAAAAGTCACTTTCCCAGAATCAGTTTGAACATTTTCTCAGCGTTTATACGAGTCCAGTCTGATCTAGAGGTAATTTAACATTTTTGGAAATGTAATTAACACTGTTAAACCCCAAAATCAAGAGTTATATTAATGTTTTGAGAGTAAACGGATAACACTGTGTAGAGTTATCCTGATGTAGCTAAACAACACACAGAGATGTTTTATTTTTACACTTTAATTTAGTTAATTTAAGATGAAATTATGTACAAAACTGGTCTTCTCTGGAGTTTTGAGTGGTGGGTGGGAGGTGGCAAATTAACACTCTGGCAAATAACTCCAACTTGGACCTCCGTGTAACTTTCAAACAGTTAAAATAACACGTCCACTCTGGCAAATAACTCCAACTCCATGTAACTTTCAAACAGTTAAAATAACACGTTTTCTCTCAATATTTTACCCTGAAATTTTAACCCTCCAGTTTTTGCTGTGTCACTGTAATGAAGAGATATTGTTTTGTGACAAATATTGAGCTCAAAATTTCCAAATTTGTCCCTTATTTGGCAGTTCCTGTATCTGCCTTTGGATCATGGGGCAAACATCAGGAGTCGTGCCGAGGCAAAAGGCAGAAACCGACACTGTTACTGCCTTTTCACGATATTTATTCACATGATTTACACCTCAGATCTGTGGAGAGGCGACCCACGCTCACAGTCAGAACGTCTGTGCCTGAGAAACTTAATGTCGCACTGTGGAACATTCAAATCCATAGAAACAAGCAAGTGACGGACCCTCCACTGGAAAGGTTACACAGTGCACCTTTACCAGAAATGATTCCGTTTTAAGATAGTAAAATAATTTTAACTGGATCTGATGGGTTTTAATGTCTGATATTTTAATGGAGGATTCGATCTGGTTCGGTTTTCAGCTGGACTGAGGTGGGATAAGTCCTCGATGATTTCCACGTTCTTGTTGGAGCACAAATGTTCCACTGCGTTTTGGACCATAAATTACAAAAGTGACGTTCTTTCACTTTCAAGATCTCAGATCTAATTTTTTTAAGTCTTTAGGTCTGTTGTTTGAGCACAGGCTGAGAAAATAGCGCTACCAACTTCATCAATGAGGATAAAATGAGTGAATGAATGAATAATGGCCGTTATTTGTCAATTTCTTCACATGTACTGGACATACAAAGGAATCGAAATGGGATAAAATGGGAAAACTGGAGTTCATTTATTCTGAATGGTGCTTTACCCCATTTTCCTCCATTTTGGACACTAGTATCCAAAATTGGACACTATTTGCCTGTAAGAAACACTTTTTTTTTGACATTTTTAACATTATTTGAGCCAAATAAATGTATTTTCTATACATCTATAATATGGTGAAGGCCACTGCTATGAGTTGTTGGTAGTTTTATTTATGTTTTTAAGAGTTTTTCATCTAAGATGCTAAATCATAAATGTTCCACCACTTTTTGGATAATCAGAAGTTACAAAACAGTGTCTGAACTTTTTAAATTACATTTTTACACCAATTGGGAAGCAATTTGTGAAGAAAAGTTGCATTAAAATGTAAAAATTAAAGGAAGTGTTGATTTTCCATATTGACGACTTCACACTGAGGAGAATTCTACCCAAAAGCCAATTTACACTATTTTTCTTAAACATTCTGTTAACAAAATAATGCTTTCTTGTATTGTTGTTTCCCAAATAATAATTTCTGTGAGATTAGAGGAGTTTTGGCCAAGAGGAAACGTCATTCCTCTGCCCGGAATGTTCCACAGTGCGACATTAAACAGCTCAACTTCACATTTATTCAATTACAGCTGGTTTTATAGCTCAAAATACACAGAAAAACAGGCGGAGACAGATTTATGCCGTACTGTGAAACATTCCAGATAAAGCAAAAACATCTCCAACATCAGAGAAATATTTGAAGCACCTTTCACCAGAAAAGTTACACAATGCACCTTTTAAACCTAAAAAAAAAGTCCAAACTGGGGTTTTAATTTCTGTCATTTTCCTTAATCTTAATAGTGTTTCAGTCAAATAAATAATCCAAAAGGTTAAAAGGTTTTATCTGCCGACTTCCCCTCAGTGTTTGATCTGTAGTGAGCTCCATCTCCCGCCGTGCTTATAGATGTTTCAATTTGAAATGCACTGGTATCGGCCGAGATAAGTGACGACGTGCCACAACCTTGAGTTTGTGACAACTCTGCCTGTGGGATATTTACTGCAATCTCCCCCTGAACCTCCAGATACCTGCCCCCCTCCAAACACGACTGTCACCGGGGCAAACCGATGTCTGCCGGGGCCATGTTAGTTCACGGATTCGTCTCTGCAAAGGATCAAGAGCCACAAACCGAGGCGGCCGACTGGAGAGCGCTCGCGTGTGGCGTATTTTCACAGCGGTAATGGAATAAACTCAGCATGACCGAGGCTAATTGAAAGGTAATGGCATTATTGATTAGGCTGACATCATCTCTCAGGCCTTATAATGGAAAGTGAGCGTCGGAATTCTAATGGAGCTGCTGGATTACCTGCGAAGGGTGAATCAGAAACACCAACAAACTGAAAGCGGATTTTTAAGAGGCCATATTATCTTGTTTTCTGATCTATGTTCCAATGTTGTTTCCTTTGCTTTGCACTGTGACTCCATAGCAACAGTAACTAGGCGGCCATGACACCTGCAGATCAAACATGGAGCTGAACAGAACGAGCGAGTTCATCTCTCCACAAACATCTGAAACCTCCAGATGAGCCAAAAAACCACCTGGAAAAGCTCAAATCTCTAATCTGGATCGTACAATGTGACACCAACTTCTACTGGGACTGGACAGAATCATGGTCAGAAGGAGAATTTACACATTTATCAAACCACTTGATCTTTGTGACCAGGAGCTGCACCAAAGACCAGATCAAGACTTAGAAAAGTATCAAACTTATACAAGTAGAAAACGTAGAAAACTGGAGTTTTTCAGGCTCTTTCTCTAAACTTTCAGGCTCATAAATTCTTCTTTGCTCCTGTAGCAGCGTCTTGATTCTCCAGGATTTCATCTCCAGAAGAGAGAGTTCTGTTTGTGTTTGTGTCCAGATCATCGACACGAATCCAAGACTCTGTGAGACGAACTTCCAAAGAATCAGACACAAAAAGATCCTCGTGAACGTTAGAAAGATCCACTCACAAAAAGTGATTCATTGTAGAAGTCGTGGTTGTTCATAAGTAAATCGTGGGTCCTGCAGCGAGTGACTTGGTTCTATGTGAGTCTGAAAACAGAGTTTCTACTGAAACTCAGACTGTAAATGTGACCAGGACCTGGAGCCTCTATTGTGGCCACAGCTGCCCTGGGGCAGGTCGACAGAAGCGAGGCTGCTGATCTGCACCATCAGCCCCTCCAACCACCACAAACCACTTTCTTACTAGGCAATGTAGGTGAAGAGTCTTGCCTCAGGACTGGGCACATTTGTTCTTCTCTTAAACAGAAAACACCCAGGAAGTGCTCCACTGTGTTTTTAAACTCCACACAATCTAACCTGTCGTTCGAGTTCCTCTTTGCGCTGCAGATTTCTCTGATCTGGCCAACATTTTAAAACTTATATCAGCTTCTTCATGTTGTTTTCAGATTTATTTTACGAGTTCTGAGACTAATTCATTCTGGTCTAGAGGGAGTTTATCTGAAGAGAACTTGAGTAAAATGTCCACGAAGCAAGATCATTTCACTAGTTTTAAGTCATAGTCTGAAAGATTAAAGGCTATTAAGCTTTTTTTAAGCTTTGTTGCAGTGTACTGAGCTAAAACGGTAAATGATCCTGCTTTTTTACAGCTCTTTTTCCACTTTCAACTCACTCAAGAACCAATCAGTCACTCGTTCACCCACCAGAGTGCGCAGACATGAGGGGGGAGGTCGACCAGTGGATCTGACCTCTGCTCATGCCAAGAGCGAGATTCAAACTGCCAATCTTCAGAGCAGTGGACAAAAGCTCCACCAACTGAAAACTTCTGCTTCATGACATCACAAAATGGAGCATTTTGGAAACATGGACAGACTAATAATGCAGGATCACTTAAACATGAAGGTGAACGAAACAAAACACATTTATATATATTTTTATGTGCAATTTTACATTCTTTTACGATGGAACAGAGTATTATCCATGACATTAGAGCAAAGAACAGAAATAACAAAGTCCAGGTGTGTTTTTGAGGAGGTGGATAACACACTAAAATATTTTGTTGTTTTTTTCACTTTAGAGTTTCACAAAAATTGCTGTAAAAACGTGAGGGTCAAAAGAAATTGGTCTGAGGGCCATAGTTTCTCCAGAGTTTTAGAGGTGTAGAACTTCAGGCAGAAAATGACAATAAGAAACACACTTGAAACTGAAATACTGTTGCAGGATAAAACACGTAGAAACTTCCTTATCAGAGATGTGGAGGCATCAAATAAGCAGCTCGGCTCATTTGGAGCACACGCTGGTTTTAGAAAAGGGCTTTTTTCCACTCTCCGCAATAGTCATTTTTTGTTTCTTGTTTAGAGACAATTTTCAGCAACACAAGCCCGAAATAGCAGCAATTTACTGTCACCTCAGGAGGGCCACACCCACTTCAGAAGCAGCTGCAAGTCTTAAAGGGCCCGAGCGCGAGGTTTTCACGGATTTGAGCAAAATTTGTTTGATGTTTGAGTCTATAAAACAGCTCTTCAGGTCAAAATATCTTCGCAATTATGGTGCGTTTTAATGTACAATAATCAGGAAGTTGTTATTAGCTTGACTGCGATGACAAAACTCACACTTTGGTCTCTGAAAGTTGCGGAAAGTTCTTATAAACTCATCACGGAACATAATTAGGATGCTCTGAATGCAGAATAAATTTGGACCACTGCAAAGAGTTTAAAAGGAACCAGTTCTATTTTTTTTTTAAAGATAGAAAAATCAGGTGGAGAGACTTTGGAGCCAAACCTTTTACTGGAGCTGAAAATGAGGGTTGGAAGGAGGATGATATAACACATGGAGCAGATAATTGAGCCCACTCTTCTTTAGTTAAAACAAAACTCCAGACTTCTTGACATACCCGGGCAGATTTTAATTCTCAAGTCTCCAACGGTGCTTCGCTTCGGAAAGTGCCAAGGATTCTTTTGGCTGAAATATTCTTTTATTACCTGTGTATAGTTTAAAAGGGAGAATTTTCAGAGCCATAACCCTGTCGGTTATTGTAAATTTCTCTGTCTTTCTCGATAACTGCAGCAGTGGGCCTTCTCATTTTGGTCTTAAAATGTTCGTATAAACCCAATCTACCTGATCCTGGGGTTTTTATTTTGCCATTTTGCCCTAATATGGACCTGGCTCTAAATTAGCTTCTATAACTGTAGCCTCATGAGCTTTATTCGACTGGAGCTGAACGCTGTGGGTGACGTCTCACTTCTTTAGTCTACTTCTTTATACAGTTTATGCATTTCTTAGCCTGATGCATCAGACGGTTTCACTCCGTGTTTCTTTCACTCCGTGGAAACCGTCTGACCTCGCACCATTGGGATTCGTTCGCTCCACAGTGGGTGGGTTCTTTTTTGCTTTAACCAATCGCTGCTTTCTGCTCGTAACCGGACGTGACGTGTGTAATGCGCCCAAACAGTCAGTGTAGTCCGGAAAGCATGAGTGTCAGCGATCGTTGCCGTTTCTGTGCAGCTAGCTTGGCTACAAAACAACAAACAGACCCGGATGGACGCTTACGTTAGACGTCACGGCCTCGTCTCTGTTCGCTGATTGGGCGACTGTTTTTCGTTCGCAAGCGGACCGTCCCTGATTTGTCGTTCCCTGACCTAGTAGCTGGAGTAAAATGAAATTGAGCGGAGGCGCTAGGTGGCGCCAGCCTGGCTATGCATTTCTTGGACTCAGACGTGAATTTTAACAGCCACATAAAGTCGGCAGCTTTTATCACCTAAAAAACAGCAAAAATCAAAAGGTATACTGGCTAAGCAATTTAAAAAAAAGACCTTAACTCATGAAAAAAATGCATAGCGCACTCAGATGGCCGATGTCCAAAAGCTTTTTAAAAATTTTCAATAACGTTTCATCAAAAAAGTCTTCGTCAGATCTTCTTTTGCTTTGGACCATAATACACAAAATGGTTGCCAGTCCAGGTGCTCATATCCCCACCAACAAACGGGAGGTCCCAAAGTCACTCAGTGAGACCAGCCCACGCAATAACAAGAAAAAACAGATAGTTACGTAAAAATATTCTTATAAAATACAGAAATAGAAAAACAGTTTGACCACAAATCCACCTTGAGTCCATGAGGAGCAAGAGTCTTTAGTTGGTGAATCTCTTATTTCCAGTTTCACACCACTAGGGGGCAGTTTTAAATATTCAATCCCAGTATATCTTAAGGAAGAGACAGTTTTCAACAGAGAACTTCTGGACTCTCTAAATGAGCTGTGGTAGACGCTGCAGAACATCCAGAAGAACGCCACAGCTTGGGTCTGGACTCCAACCAGGAACACAAGTCTCTGCACTGCCCCTTGTGGCTCAGAGTCTTTACAGCAGCTCTGTTCGTGCTCATGTCTCTCCACGACCGAACACCAAAGTCCATCTGTGACATGTTAGTGCCATAAGAACCATCCGAACCAACATTGCTTATTCTGTAAAGCACTTTGAATTACTTAAATGCTCTTTTACTTTTAACTTTATCTTTCCTCCACCGGCTGCCTGTGTGTTTTAGAACTCATATTAAGATTTTACTGATCTATCTGAGTGATTTAATTATGGTTTACTGTCTTTTATTTTATTGATTTGTCCGTGCAGCACTTTGGAAACTATCGTGTTTATAAAACGTGCTGTAAAAATAAAGTGGATTGGATTGAACATGCGGGTTTATGCATCTTACACCTAAAAACAACAGTTCCAGCGGGTCCGGGTTCACGTCCACTGTTCATTTGTGATGTTTCCAGGTCAAACGGTGAAATCCCGGAGCAGAGAGGCCGGCTCCACGTCGCCGTCCTAACGAGCGCAGGGACCACCAATTAAAATGACACTTCAATCTCAGGCCAAGAGCAGCGCACAAAAACCCACTCTCGGTAATTGGACCAGACCAGAGTACAGAAGTCACAACATTAAACCCAGGCTCCTAAAACTAAAACTACAAATTTGGTTTAGTTATAAACAGAAAACTGCAGTTACATCAGGATTTTTTGAGCTTATATGTTGAGTTTCTACCCTGCTCTTCACAGTGGGGCTGCACGATATTGAAAATGAATGTGATATGTGATACGGGTGTCAAGCATTGCGATAACGATATTATTGCGATATTTTCTTTTAACCTAAAAAAATGCTTCGTACATTCACATTTTCATAAGGAGTGCCGCACGCGAAACTTTCATTTAAGCTCGTCTGTGCTTTTCGTTTTTGCGACTGTACCTGCGTAACATTGGTCGCTGAAGTTTTTGACTGAATAAAATCACTGTATAGCTCCCTGTGGTTGCGTTCGAGGTGGCTGTGTAAGTTCGTCGTGTTTCCTCTCGACGTTGCGATAACTTTCCGGCACGACTTGCACAGCACGTGCGTCTGTGACACGTCGTCCCGTCTGAAGCCAAAGTCCCAAATTCCGGAGCTGCTGTGCTTTTTAGGCACAAGTTGTTGGCTGTTGTCGTCTTCACTGACTTCTTCATTACCCGCCATGGTGACTGTAGTGTTTTCCCGTCATGCACTGCGAGTCCACACGCTCGCTCTAGCTAGCAAAACATTACGTTTAAGGGCGCGTCGGAATTGTGAACTCCAGAACGCAATAAACTCACGATTTACACATAAAACTTTCTCTCTCACTCCAATCCTCTTTATTTGCTGATATTTGTAAATTCTTATCAGTGTCAGGATGAAAAGTAGTTATAAAGACAAAGAGCTGAGGAAAACACAAATAAAAAAGGGAAAAATAAGGGAAAAAGGGAGTAAAATAACATCACCTAGTCACAATAAACATGCACCAGATTGAAAAGAGAAAAGAGA
>KN509139.1:2240-20417 GCA_000787155.1 Scartelaos histophorus
GAGGCGTACAGATCCACCAGGCGCTCAGCTCGGTCTGGACGTACACCTGGAGCCTGGTAATCCCAGTGGGCCACCTGCTGCTGGTCCTCCTGTGCTCCCTCTCGCCACAGGGGGCGCCGGTTCACACAGGGCAGCACCACTGAACTGCCTAATAAGACGACAAACACCGTCTTCTCTCCGTCCCAGTAGCGCTTCTCTTTACGAGCTGAAACAAATCAATAGTGTTCAGGTCTTAAATTACACTTTGACTCTTGTGAGTTTTAAGACATGTTGGAATGTGGTTTCCCCATCAAAAACATACCTGAAATGCTCTGTTCCACTTGTGATGTCATGCAGTGTTAGTTAGCAGTTAACTTTTATTTTTAGCTCGGCAAAGATGTGCAATTCTTGGGCAGAAATTATCCAAACAATTCTTGTGCGGGTGTATGTAGAAAAACAACAACAGCAAAACAAAGTGGAGCACTTCCTGTATCACCACATGACATCACAAGATGGAACACAGTGTTTACTCTTTGAGAGAAGAACTCCTAAATATGGAGGGTTTGTCTGCTAAACATGTGCGAATGAAACAAAACACAACTCCAGATATGTTTGTGATGTGGAAACAACATTATAGCACATTCTAATCTAATTCTAACTAATCTAAGTCTATCTAATTCTAATCTAATTTAAGATAATCAAATTTATTACTTTAATGCTGCTATTACTGCACTTTACTGTTTTCTTATCTTCATCTTATCAAAATATATAGCAAGTCTATTTCAAAAGTAAAGCTTTGACAACATTAGAAATAATATGGAAGAAAAATAAACTATAGATACAGGATTATTCACAATTAAGAGATCATTTATAGTTATAAATGTATAGTTTTAAACAAATGGTGTGAAATGTTTTTTGCCCCTACATTCTAAGCACAACTTTGTACTTTATTGCCTTACCTGATTTGGTGACATTGAGCAGGATTTGGATGTTTTGGTGCACCTGGCAGTAGTGATGGTGCAGGTTGCAGGTGTAAACTCCTTTGTCAGTTGTAACCACATCTGCAAATAAAACACAATTTTAGGAAAGTCATGACAGCCCAATAAACTATGTAGTGATTCACATAAATGCAATATATCATCCTTCATTCAGCCACTTGAACTATAAAACACTGCAACCCACCGCCTCTCACCACAGCAGCAAAACCACCAGCCCTCCCACACATTCCATTTCCTCCTATCTCCACCATCATCAGTGTTTTTCTCTTTACGTTAATTCCATCTCTGACTCTATCTTTATATTTTCTGTAAACTATTTCTCTTCAAGTCTTTCGTTATTTGAATTTCATTACATTTTATATTATATTACAATTTCCCTTCCCAATACAGTTTCTCTAAGTTTTTCTGTGCTGTTTCTCTTGATCTTACTGTTGATGACGAGAGAGAAGTTCCCGTCATTAAAAGCCGTTTCAGGTATGGAGACGCGCCCCTTGTTGAAGCTGTTGTAGACTCTCTGTGGGCCCCCTGGGGACATGTCGAGGACCCTCTCCACAGAATACTCTGGACTGCTGCGCACCACGTCCCAGTGAACCACGCGCTGTCTGTCCTTCAGCCTGTCCCGGGTCCACACCATCCGTGGGCTGCGGCAGGAGAGCACCGCCCGAGCGCCGGCAGGGAGGGTGATGTTCCGGGCCTCCACCACCACACCGAGCCGGGAGTTAGTACCCTGACTTAGCACTAGAAACAGAGAAATAACAGAGAAATTGACAGATCAGTGGTGAGTGGTTTCTCGATACAAAGTGCATTTACTGGCTTGAAGTTAAAATATATAAAAATGTGACCACTGACCCTTTACGTGAGCATTAACAATATTGTACAAGTCTTGAGCATAGGGTGGAATGATTTGGAAAATAAATGAATTGTGCCAAAAAGGGGGAAAAACTTTTAAACATGAACCCCTCTATAAACATTAACATTAACACATTAACAGCACACTTCAGAGAACTGACTAATAAAAAAATACAAGGTAAGTAGTTTCTATAGGCTACATAGAAGGAGGAGAATGCAGATATTTAATTGCAAACTACACATTTTACATGAATAATTGCATATATATGGTGGGAACTGGCAAAATTGGCATGGTTCACTTGCAGATTTTGTGGTGCTGTAAAAATATTAATTGAAAAAAATTACATTTGTGAACATTTTGCCATAATTGATACTGATTTCAAATGTAAAATTAAACTGGTTCCTTCCTCAAAACACATCTATGGATCACTATAATATGAGAAAAGTGGTGAGTTCTGCTGTGTGGGTGTGTTACCTTGTGGCAGGAGGAGCAAGGCAAAAACTGGAAGAGAAAAAGGAAAACACAAATCACTTTAGTCAGTAACAAACTTTAAAACAAATATTAAAGTGGATGATTTTTTTCTTATTGTCTGTCCTCAAGTGCCCCAGAGGAAAAATCATTCTAGCTTTTCAAGGTTACAGCAGCACCCATCTGCTCCTCTTATGAAACAAACAGAAAGGTTCCTGAAAGGGCATTTGCTATTAATATGCTTTTTCCCACAGTGCTAATTCGCCGTGTGTTGACTTAAGGGCGAGCGGCACAGCTCAGCCTCACAAAGTTTCTATTCATCATCATAACTGCTCCTGGATTCTGCAGAAAGGAAGACGTTTCAACCGTTCAAACTTGCACGATGATGCTCCAAGATATGAACTAGTTTTTTATGCTTTTACTGCTATAACTAAGTTGTATTTGCAGCCTACAGTACAGGGTTATTACTGTACTGAATAAGCAACTAAAGTGTCACAGATATATAGAGAACAGATACAAAAAGTAAGTGTTTCAAGTGAATAAAAGATAGTATTACTCTGTATATTGTACTGGCAGAATTATCAACTATTTTACTATTATATAATCAATGCATTACCACTTGGGGATAAATAAAGTTAATTGCTTGAGTGATGATTTCAATGGTTCCAAAATTACACTGGAAATAAACTAAGATATCTACCCTTGCTCTATCCAGATGTTACACCCATTGAGATGCAAGTGTCAATACATTTTTTGCAAACCCTTTATGTGACCTTTACATTGACGGTAAAGTAAATCTTCAATGTATTCTGCACACGTTCAGAAAATGAATGTATCTGGAAAACTTTGGTGGTTTTCTGTTGCAGAGCGTTGCTTCAAGTGGAAGGTAAAACAAAGTATCCAAGACCCTGTAATTTAGTCTCATTTCTTCTCCAGGCTCGCTCTGAGTGGCTGGTGACTCAAGGCTCGACTAATGCTGACGACTTAACAATGTGCTATTGAGCTGCGCTGCATAATAACACACATTTAACCAATTACCTGCAAAAGCACAGTTGTTATTTAAATCCTGTGAATCACTTTACTCTCACATAAACAGGCTATCACATAGACTAGTTCAAACAAATGTATTCTATGTAAGACACAGACTTTCATAACATTCATATTGTTCATAACCAAAATGGACTCTTGTGAGCTTTACCCCATATAATAATATTGTTACTTAATTAAAACCATATCTGGAGTTGTGTTTTGTTTCATTCACAGATTCTGATCATGGTTAATTAGTCTAATTAGCTGAAAATGCTCTGTTCAACCTTGTGATGTCATTTAGTGGCAGATTTCAAGTTAAAAGCTACATTTTACCTTTAGTTCAGTAGAGAGAGGCAATTCCAGGGCTGAAATGATCCAAATGATTCTACTGAAGATTATGGACTTCAAAACCACAGTGCATACTTCCTATATTACCACATGACATCACAGTAATAGTCACAGTGGTAGTATTTTTTAATTTGAGAGAAGAACTGAGCTTAAATATGCATGATTTGTGTGTTAAACATGTGTGAATGAAACAAAACACAACTCCAGGTATGTTTTTGATGAGGACAATTTTAATATTATAAGTCCCACTTTATTCATGTCCCAGTACTGCTTTATGTTTGTTACTCTGTTTTAAGCATCAATCTTTAATGTCTGTCCCAATTTTGCATGGCTGTGGTTTCATAGAAGAAGAAACTTGCGCACAACAGCAGCTTTTTTCTAATTTATGATGAATTTGGGGGAGATGCAAGGTTTACTCACAGTTTAGTCACAGTGCAGACTTGTCCAAGTGCAGAATCAACAGAACGTACAAAGACCAATTGAAAGCCCTGGGGACTCTCTATAAACATAAAGAGGTTCTGTTTTCCTGCATCTACATAACAAGTTTTACCAATATTTACTGACACTGTTACTACTGTTAGAATGTGAACAGTCAAACATTTCAATGCAATGGGGTAATGGTAGTGATTTTTGGTGTTCAGCCTATACTCAATCTATTGACCCTTATAATTATGAGAGTTGCCAATCGTGAAGGTGTACAGGGTGGCAATTGTCCACATGGAGCTGAATCAAAGCAGACCTCTCGTGGTGAAACATTCATTACGCACACACACTCAGGCCTATATACTGTAATGAGGGGCTCCAGGATTGTGCTGACTCCTAAACTCTAACCGCGTTTAACTGGAAACATATTGGTCCCGTGCCACAAAGAGCCAACACGCACAACACAACAGGCAAGGCCAAGCCTGCAAACTTACTCACCTTTAATGCAATACTGTGTTACATGTAACCAGGCAAAATACATTCATTCACACAAGTAATAAAGTAGCCAAGATTGTTAATTAATTAAAAAAAAAAAGTTTTTGTTTCTCCGACACAAATTATGTTTGCAAAGACAATTAGGGTAAGCATACTAGTAATTCTCTAATTAATCAAATGTGTGTACATGTTTCCACGATTAATTACTTTGCTTGGAGTCAATAAATTAAATGTCTGCAAAGTTGTCACGTAACATTCTGCAGTAACTTTACACTTTCCTGCAACTTTAAACACTAATCTAAAGGCTGAATGTACATTACAAATGTTTGCAGTCTTTTCGGAAAACTTACTTGGGAGAAACGTCATGTCGAGCAGCATTTTGGGTTGTTCTGGAGACACAGGCGCGCTGCAGGAGAAACACCGGAGAAACAAAGCGGCTCCGCTGAGCGCACAACAGTCCAGCGGTGTTTTGTTTTATCCCCGCAGCCTCGGGGAGGACGCTCCGCCCCTTCACCCATGAAATCCAACACGGGCGCAAATTTATTGTGAAAACTGAAAGTTATTCATGGTGTTTAAGCAACTATGACAAAGCTGGTAGATTCCAGCTCAAACCCCTAAAATAAGCTATAAATATTCAAAACACATAATATTAAAAACATACTAAATTGTCCGACTCATTATCACACACAAAGTGCGGAGAATGCTAAATAAAAACCGTCTGGTTCGTATAAATCAAACTTTCTTCTTGTACCCATTCTGGTAAAATTTCCATTAGTGCATCTTTAATTAAGGCAAGATATTTAATGAAGTTAGTGATGAATACTGCCACCTGCTGTGCTAAATAAAAAACTGCAAGAAACATATATTAGATCAGTTGTTTATTCCACATTATACACCATGGCATAACATATTTTACAGAATGTGACGGGAGGAAAATGTTTAAAATTAACTCTTCCCTCAAACAGTGTGTGCAGGTGTTGTTTGCCGTAAATTATCAGTCTTATTTATTTCCATGTTGTTTAATGAAGAGTTTTGGTGCAGTCCATCCCTCTGGGGCAGCTTTTAGTCCAGCTCTTCTACAAATTCTCTTGAGGTCATTTTCGAATTTTTTCTGCAAATCAAAGAAAATTCTTCATTAAAATCTCTGACACTGATTGCAAGAATTTAAAAAAAGATAAATGGTAAATAACATGATCTGTTCACAACTGCTCACCTGTTTCCTTTTGCCTCTGCTCTCAAGCACTCTCCTCCTCACAAACTTCCTCCGCTTTAGCAGCTTTTTGTATTTATGTCGGTTCATTTTTCTTCTTCGAATTTTTAACACATTTCTACAGCTAAGAGGTGTGGCTGACCCGCTGTCGTCCTCCAAAAGTGGGACAGACCCCGAGGGTAGGATCTTCTCTTCCAGCAGCACTGTCTCCTCCTCGGGCACAGCAGGCTCCAATGCCGGGGGGAGGGAGTAACGTAGCGACAGCCAGCTCTCCAGAGGACTCACCGACAGTTTTCGAGGAACCAAAACCTCCTCTAGCTCAGGCTCAAGCTGCACCCATCGCGGAGGTGGTGCATTGTCTGCTGCTGTAGAATAGCCTCTCTGTCTCAGTAAAGAGCAGCAGGAAGGAATGACCCGAGGAAGAGAGGCTTTCAACTGGCTCCCATCTACATGAAGTAAACCTGGGTAACAAGAAGAATGTTAAAATGTGTATTAACATGCCAAAAGATGAGATCTGAACAAAAAATCTAAAGATTAGACTGGACGACTCACCTGTTACTCTATGTAGCAGACCTAGACGAAGCACCACCTTTGAAGTAAACATCTTAGGTGTTGCATAAATGAACCATTCATTGGAAATGGTTACACGTATTCTGTGGAAAAGATTGAATATCTCACATTAGATAGTCACTGTTGTTATGCTGATTGAGAAAGTACAATTTTCAGTGGCTACAGAAAATTAGATAAATTAGATTATATAGCATGTAGCTGCCGGCTACTGCCGGCTGACCATTAGCTCGATGTCCGTCCAAACAAAGGTAAAACTCAAAATCACGAATACACAAGTCCTCATGTAAATAACCCCATTCAAAACACAAATACGCGATGTTTAATAATACCTTAAAACCTTTTAATTCATGGATAGTTTAAGGCGAACTTCAATGTGACTCCAGAGGAGGACTTCCGACCTGTGCAACGCCGACTAACGTCCTCTTCCTGTTTCCAAATAGCTCAGAAAGGTTCCGCCACTGGTCTTTTACCTTTAGATTTTAGATGCTAAACATCACATATAAATAGGCTGATTAGAAGTTGTCATTACAAATACTTTTTGTTTGCATTTTGGTTGATCTGCTTCTTCAGTTACACAAAAAAATTAGGAAAATATAAAATTTACATTTGTGGATATCAAAACACATGTACAAACCAATAACTATTTAAAGACCACCTTCTGTGCATTTCTGAATATTAATGAGACAAAAGTAATTTCATAAGCAATGCTTCTAGTGGACAGGAATGTAAATGACGGACGTGACTCGTCCATAGTGACTAGAGACTCTCACCATGACGTAGGAGAGCGTCAGAGCTTTCAGAAAATGTATAGTTTGTTAGCAAAAAAAAAAAAAAAAAAAAAAAAAAAGCAGAACATTGTTCTCGCATTGGAATACTCTTCTTTCTTTCAAACCCTCCAGCTCAACTGACATTAGAACTAATTTGAACCCTTAAGTGCAATGAGTTTGCAGTATTTTTAATGACTCAGCTGTCATTTATCTGCATTAATACATCTGACCTAACAAAGAGAGGAGTCGCTCTGACGAAAGACTTATATTAGCTCCCTGGCTATACAGTAGATTTGTGGGGCACTGTTCATGAAGGTGTCTTTTTGTACAGAGGGATCTAAATGTAAGGTTTGATGTCAGGACTAAATTATGATTCTTTGATGAACACAATTATCCTCCCCAGACAACAGGGCTCTCATGTGCACCGACCCTGGGTGAGCTTAAATATCTCAACCCTCAATTCCCATCTGAGGCAACACATCACACAATCAATCTAAGAAAATCACTATGTGCAGCATTTTATTATTGCAAGTGGATTTTAAACAGTATCATTATTTAGGTAATGACATATTAAGCGATTAGATTTGTTCAGTGTGAGGAGTTCTGCAGGTTTGGACATCCTCTGACTCAGCTGTCATTTTCCTCTTTGTTAACAGTGTGATTGTTTAGACATAACCAACACAACATCATGAGGATAAAATGTAAAGTTTCTAACTGTAAGTGGATTTTGTATACTTTTTGCATTTAAACATGATTGAATGATTGTACAAAATAAACTTTCAGCCTCATTTGCAATGATATATACTATTTTATTATTGTGCTGACAGCATAAAGTGCTGTCTAAATGTCCCAGGCTGAGGCTGAAGGACATGCTCACAAACATCATTGCCACAGGCCTGCTCCATAAAAGCCTCAAAGAAAATGCCCTGCCCTGCCCTGCTCTCCAACATGAAGGTCTCTGTGGGAAGATCCTGCACACTCTGGATGTTAAACTGGTTCTCAGCATCCTGGTTGTTGCTGCTCCTCTTCAAACAGCATCTTCCAATGCAGGGGAACAAGAGAACAGGAATTTGTGAACTGTACTGTTCACAAATGTAAAGCTGAATTGGTCCTCAAAGAACAGAAGAAAAAAAAAAAACTAAAAATTTTAGCAAAAACAATATCCTTTAACATGGGAGCAACATGTGATGTTTTTTGAAACTCTCAAGATTCCCCACATCACCGTGGGGTCATTGGAAAATGACAAGCGCTTACACATCATCACATCAGGGTCGCCCATTGACACTCATTGGTTTCTAGTAATTTTTATCAGTTATAAATATGGATCCTGACGTCAGTGACGCCCATGCCATATTTACACCAAAATGTAGAATTTTAGGGTTACGGTTAAGGTTGGGGCTATGGTTAGGGTTAGGGTTAGGCTTAAGCTTAGGTTTATGTTCTAGCTAGTGTTAGGGTTAAGGCTCGAGGTTAGAGTCGTGGTTGGGGTTTAGTTAATTGGGTTAGTGTGGACCCAGCGTTTGCGAGACATGGTGTAGGCACACGCAAGGGCTGATTGCGGCTGTATTCTTTTTTTCAGTCCAATTTTATTTAATTACATTTTATTCTAAAACATCCAGTTAGGCAGCCACATCAAAGTGTTCATTCAGGATGTCTCTGGGCAGAAAGGAAACACATCTAAACATTTCACAATGAGCATTTTTATAAACCACCAAAATATGGTCAGAATCTACAAGCAGTCTAGGTGCAATAGATTTGAGTGTTTTTTTATTTACAACAAACCCAACAACACATTCATTTCATTGTAAATCTTGCTGTCTGTAAAGAACTCTTTTTCCTCTTTACATCATGAGCTTGTGGAAATAAGGCAACTGAAATCACAACCTCAACAGCTGTTCCCTTTTAGCAATGTGACAAAATACAAAACAAAGACAGAGGAAGTCATACACAAATATACC
The DNA here is from genome assembly GCA_000787155.1 of Scartelaos histophorus. NCBI lineage: Eukaryota > Metazoa > Chordata > Actinopteri > Gobiiformes > Gobiidae > Scartelaos > Scartelaos histophorus. The sequence goes on from KN509139.1 coordinate 11,336, forward strand.
ACTAACTAGGCATTTTAGACCCGTGTTAACTGTCCAGTTTCAGCCTACACTGTCTTTACTATAAAATCTTTATTTACAATGTCAGTAGTACATATTACAGCATTACATGTAAGAGTTACTGCACATGAGGGATGTGACCATCAAATAGACATTTAATTTACATTATAAATTACTTTGAAGCAACACTCACAGTTTAAGGTGACAAGCTGCCCACTGTGGTCCCTTTGAGACACAGTGTACCAGGTGTATCATAAATGCCACTTCTAATAAACAAATAAATAAAAACATACAATTAAATAGACATTAACAATAACTGACAGCAGACAAAGAATTGAAATCAGTAAATGATCCTTATATTACTTTTTTGTAGCATAATGTACACGTAATGTAATGCACTGTTTTTTAACACTGGTGTCCACTTTTTGGCTTAAATGTGAGAGGTGAAAAATTTAAATTATAAATATACTTTGAAAATGCTTTAAGGCCATTCCATTAGTAGTACATCAAAATATTTTTGTTAACCAAAATCTATTTTTATATTATTATTATCTCATATTCAGTGTTGGGAATAATGGCTCTATGTTTACACTCAATGGCACTGTCCTTCAAACCTGGCTCATATTTTCTTAATAAAACAAAAATGTAAAAAATAACATTGATTCCATAGACAGATGAATAGTAAAGAGTAAAGAGTAAAGGAAACAACATTGTGCCAACACTGGGCCCTCCTGGTGCATGATTCACGCCGGCGCTGTCTCCAAGGAGGCAACAGAGCAATGTGCTCCTTCTCAGCTTCCTTCTCCTCACAAGTTCCTTGGTCTTAGACTTCTCTCCCATAAGGGCTGTGACATGTTATGGGAATGATCTGAAAAAAAAAAATTGTAATTTTAAATAAATTGTGAGTATTACTTGTTTCTTGTGGCATTTAAATCCACCAACCTGATTACAGAAATCCAGGGAAAACCTTTGTGGATAGGACTAACAATTCTGTGATAAAGGCAAAATAGTAAGTAACATGAATTTTTGCACTAAAAGGCCATTTTTGGGGGCACTCACTGATGAGGAGTGATGTTCGTATGGTCGTTCTAGTTTTATACGAATATCTGCTCCCTTTACTCGGTCTGTTTTACCAGGCCCTAAAGAAATAAAAAGAGTTGTTTCAGAACGCACTCCAACAATAGAACTAAACTCGATTTGAAGCTGGAGTTGGAGCCTCACCTGGGGAACTTCCTCGGCTGGTGTTGCTCGTGCTGCTGATGCTGTCCTCCAGCCATGTACTGTAGGTCAGTGAATCCCTCTTGTGTGGAGTACCAGCAGAAGACAGACTCTCCTGTAATAAGTGTAAGTTTGGGTAATAAAAGATACATTCAGGACTGTGTGCTTTAGTTAGAAATACTGACACCCGTTGTATTAGATGGAGACTGTGCTGGGGTAATTCTGGCTTTGTTCTGGTGTATAATTTTTCTTTTTTATTCAGTTTTAATCAGTACATCTGAACAAAACAGAAGTAGTCCCATTGCCTTATTTGATGCAAAGTTTATTGTAAGTATGTATTATCCCTATGTTTTTGTGTATGTGTGTGTGGTTTAAATTTGATTCACTGTAAACCAAATGTATTCCAGGTTTAGTCCAAACCTAGTACCATATGGTGCCTAGTTCAGTACAGGCCTTACCATGCCAGTATCGTAGTCCTCTGTTGCCTCCGTCTCGTTCTCCTCCACCACACTGGCAAAGCTGCTGGCGTTGGAGGAGGAACGGGAGAGATCATGACCCTCAGCAATGGATGGAGCCCTGCCACAGAGATAAGAACTACTCATCGTGTCAACTACTCCCGCACTAGCCCAAATTATTATATATTAAATGCATCATTGTATGCATTCCATATCAAATTCCAACAGATTAAAGATCTGTTTAATTAGTCTTTATTAACACTATAGTCTAAATTTGTATTTCAGATTTTGTCATTTAAAGCATATTGACTAACACACATCTAAATAATAAAATTATGCAGATAAAAATGCATCTAACTATTTGAAATATTTTTTGAAGGTGCAAACTCTAGTATAATATGGTTCCAGTCACAAAAATGCAACCTGATGGAGAATGTGAGAACTTTAACCCAAAGTTTACCTATAACCACTCACACACCTATTCTTGGCCGTGTTGAGTACTTCAGGCGAGCTCTGATTGGACGAGTTGTCAGATTTTGGATCTTGGGAAACGTGACCACTGTCAGGAGTCTTCTGTGTGTGTGGTGAACTGTCTCTACTACAGGAGAAATAAAATACATCATAGAAAATATAGAGCCAACATAGAGCGCAGACAGATGCATCCTACCTCCTCTCTTGGACCTCTTGAATGTTCTCAATACCGATAGCACTGCTTCGTCTGGAACTAAAGGGACCAGACTTTTTCCTGGTTGGACTTTTTCCAGGGATTATCAATGACTGCAATGGACAAAGAGAGCAGAATATATTAGCATAACAAAGCCGGTAAATGGAATTCCATGTTTATTTTTAGCTGAGTAAAATGTGGCACAATTTTTTTCTCAAAGATTTGAAAGAAAGGTGTGATCTCATTACCACTACAAAGAAATAAAGTTGTAATTTGCACTTAACGTCTTAATGTCAAGCCCCACTGACTGTTTGAGCCAGAGTCGTATGACGAGGAGATAAAAGGTGATTTTAATGGTTTCAGGACTGAGTGTTAAATACACTTTCACAGCCACTGCTTTGTTCATTCACCCTCCTCCTTAAGGCTCTTTCAGAAGGAACTTAAAGTAATACTTTTTCATCAGTGTTGATTCAAAGCAGTTACTATTTTATATAAATTCAAATATTGTGGGGCGACATTAAGTCCTTAGAATTTATAATAAATAATAGGATCAAGCAAGAATGAATTAACATAAAGTCAAGATTAAACAAAAAGAGGCCTAGAATTTTAAGAAGCGGAAGTCTGCAGTCTGTAAAATAAGCATACTAACTAAAAATTGTATTTATTACCCTTAGCACAAAGCAGACACAATTCAATCAAAACATACTATTAGCATAACAGTAGACAGTTAACGAAAGTGGTGATGCTTAAGCCATGCAAACATAGGCAGGCAAAGTAGTATAGTAATGTAGTTAGAATTAGACATGAACCTCTTCTACTGTTCCTATCCCTATGGCACTGCCTCGACGTCCATATTTACTGGGACTTTTGCCTGGGACAAGCAATGACTGAGGCACACAGAGAGGAGAGGGACCACAACACACACACAGAGAGAGATGAAGACAGGAGACAAGAGGAGGGAGGGAGGATAAGGGGAAGAGAAACAAATATAAACATGAGTTTTACATGCAGTAAGTCGTGTCAGTTCAAACCAAATACAAAAGCATGTGTTAACTGAACAGAGGGACGGACAGTTGGCTCCGTGGGCACAACACAGGCAACTGAAGGAGAGAGACATGGTAAGCCATTCAAGTGAGCGCCTGCAGAGAGAGCATGGACACTGTCAGTATGTTACACGGCAAGATCCCACTGAGCTGGACAAAAGAAGATGTTATTTTTAGTATAAAATAGAGAAAACATGGTTATAAACATGATCTGCAATTTTATATCACTGGTCCTTACATGTAGCCCATGCGCTTGTTTTGGTTTGTTAAAATCTATAAAAATGAGAGATCATGACATCAAGTTGTCTGTTCATTGTGACTGGACTTTAATACAACCGTACAAAACACTATAAGCTTGGGATGGAACAGCACCAAACTGAACCTCTGCACTAAATGCCCTAACACATCTGAAAATATGCTAAGGGTGATGTGCTTAAGAAAACAGATCCATGAAGGCCTAAATCTGATATATTTAAACAAAGAAAATGTAATTGAATAACATGCTATGTTTAGTGATATTTGGCATATAATAGAGTAAACTTTGTTTTTGTTATCCTGAGGCCTAAAACTAAATTGTGAGGTATGTTATGAAATATGTATCAAATTATGCTGCATACCCAATACAAGCAACACACAAACTCAGACTATTTTTCTAAAATGACTAATGAGAACACAAATAAAACATTAGTATGAGCAGTTCAAACCTCGGGAACCAAGAAAACAAGTCCCAGAGAGAGTTACATTTTAGAGGAAAGAAAGTACAGTCACTGCAGTGTGAGTTTCAGACGAAGGAAAAAACAGTGTATAAAAGTGGAATAGGTGAGTGAGAGGGACAAGGCTCCACCAGAGAGAAGAGAAGAAGTTAGGAGTTAGGAGCTAGGAGCTAGGAGGCAGAGGGAGCGCCCTCTGCAGGAGCAGTGGCTCTGTACTTACTATCCCTGGGAATTTGGGACTGTCTGTGGGACTGTGGTTAAAGCTGCTGCTGAGGCTAGTGGAGACTGTGTGTGGCCTCTTGAAAGCCAGACCCATGGCGTCCATGGACTGGCTCCTGCTGCGGATCACCCGCTACAGAAAGACACGAGGAAAGACGATGAGACAGAACCTCTGTCAGAGAGCAGAGGCAGCAGAGGCAGCAGAGCCCGAGGGCCCTCCACTGTTCACTGCAGTCAGAGCACTGATGCTAATCCTGACAGACTAGGAAGGCCCCAGACACAGCTAAATCTCAGTGCCACAGGGTTTCTAACAGTCATTATATTTAACCAGGTGAGAGAGAAGAAAAAGAGGGAAATAAATCACAGATGTCGGTACAGCACCGGAGGACCATGTGACTTTTACAGATGAGAAAAGACCAGGACATGTGCTGTTATCTGACAGAGAGGATCTGTGTCCTTTCAAGTGGACACATCACTGAGGAATGACAGTGACAGTTTGCATCAATATGTGGTCAGTGCAGTTGGATAAGAGGGCAAGAGCACAGATCAAGCACAGCACACAATGAGCTGTGAGACACCCAGGAGCCAGGAGCAGCCAGCTAAGCAGGAAGTGTCTATGAGGCAGGGGATGAAATGACAAGTGTGCAACATCATCATGGAAAAGACAGATCAACACCAAGAGATGAAATATTCAAGCTTTCAGCTGTTTCACTATCTGATGCTTGGAATCATGTACAATTTTATATATGAGAACTCAAAATGAAGGTGAAACATTTGGAAAAACAGTTACCTTAAAAGATTCAAAGAAGCCCCCTCCTCCACCACTCCCGTTCTCCAGTTTGTCATCGTCCCCTCCAACGCCCATCATGGCCTGGCTGTTCATATGGAGCTCCTCATACAGGGTTTCCAACAGTGCAGACCTCGTCCGCTCCTGAACACAGAGAGGGGTGCAATAGTAAAAGACACACAGAACACATATTCATACTAAAAAACAACAGAACCCACTTACTTCTAATTTCGAAAACTTCTCTGCTTTGTAACAAGCATACTCTGCATTTATTAACTTAGTGAAAAGGAATTCATGGAATTCAGGACCCTGAAAATATAGAAGAAAAATGTAATGAAGCATGTAAAGTACTAGACATAAAACATGACCAGTGGAGCTGTGCTCACTTTAGTAAAAACTGCAGGGCATGGTAGGGCTGGGCCAAAGAAAGGGACGTCATCTCTCGCTGTTACTGACACCTATAATAAATGATGATTTAAAAACGTGTGTTAAAACATTAATTTAAATTGTAAATACAAAATATTTGTATACCTTATATAAAACGTTGTCAGAGCAGGGGTTGACCACTTGCACCACTATATAAGCATGAAGAAAGTTAGATGCAATCATGTCTGGCACAAACGGAGTGTTCTCCTCTTGAAATACAATGGCCACAATATCATTCCCTATGTGCCTTTTTCTTTGAAGCTGCAAAAATGAGAAACACAATTTTAACTAAGTGGTCCTCTACTAAACAAAAAGGTGAACTATTTTCCCTTTACATGTTCAAAACAACCGTACTGCAGAAAGAATTTTGAAATAACAGTACACCTGAATGAATGTGTCCTCTGCTGTATTCAGAGCGTGTTTATTGCAGTGTGGAGCATGACTCATACCACCAGGGAGAGCTGCTCCCCATTTGAACGGCTCAAAGCATCTGCTGAGCGAGCCGTCCGACACACACAGACAAATACAATGTTTCTGTCTGAGCGCTGTGACAGTGTGCGGCTATGTGCAGATGAATGAGTGTGAAAATGTAGGACAGAGCAGAGGAGGTCTTTATGAATGTGGGCTGCTGCTTCTCTATGCACATTATAACCCACAGTGATTCACCAGTCCCTTTATTTATGCTGTTTTATAACCTATAGTAAACATAACCAGTGATGGGAAGATACTTTGAAATGTATTAAGTTACAGAATACTGAATCCTCCATTGTGTTAACTATCAAATATATGGTTCAATCTGTATTCTGAATACTTCCACATTTGGTTGCATTATATTATAGTGAGAAACCTGACATAGGTTTAAAAACAGCTTTATGTTGCACCATCTGTAATGCATTTAATTATTTAAATGTGTTTTTCTTATTAACACCTATTACATTAATACCTCTATGAAGTGACCATGTAACTGCATGTGACCTCATGCAAAAGCAAAAAGCTATAGAGAAAAGTACTAGGAAAAGGTCTGTTTACGTAGAAAAAGGTACATTAAGTACAGGATCCCAAATCTTTAGCTTCTACCTTCTCTTTTCTGCTGTTGTGCATATAATTCCCTCTAAGTAAAAAAATAAGGCACCATCTACTTAAACAACAATTCCCAACACTGACCATAACAGACTGGATCCTTAAATGGTGAGTGGTTTTAGCACTGACCTGCTGGGTGTCCCCCTCTGTATAAGGTAGCTTTGTCGACACATGGAACATCACTTCCTTGTTGCGGTAGTTGCAGTAGATGGATTCTGTCCCAGTTTGCCCATGGGTAACATCCAGCCCACCTCGGAAACTGCCACACACATTCATACAAAAACTTATATGGTATAAGCATGTCTAAGAGGATATCCTGAGCACGGCAGCACAAGCACGACCGTCACTGCACGGTAAGGCTGATCCAATGTGACATGCTGCTTCTAACATGTGCGATATGTGGCAGATGCTTCAATGCTATGAAGCTATAAAGCATATAGAAGATGTGTTACCCTTTAAAGTTGTGCAGCTCAATCTTCTCCCCCAGAAATTCTAGAAATTCGACAAACGCGGGGCTCTCGTCTGTGTTGCCAAAAAGCTCCTCTTCTGATGTCTGAAAACAAATAAAAATAATAATTTAAGTCAAGCTTTGTTATTCAAGTAGGGAAATTCACCTTCATTTTTTTGGGTTAACCTGCAGGAGAAGAAATAAATAAAAATAATAATTTAAGTCAATCTTCATTAGATTTTTTGGGTTAACCTGCAGGAGAAGAAAGCAGCCAGAAGCTTTCTCAAAAACTGATTGTGAAATAGAATCTTGGTTGTACCTACCTAAAAAATGACCATATTGTGTGTATATTATAGGCTAATGTGGAGACCAAAAGAACCAAAGGGAAAGCAGCAAAGCATAAGGATTAGATGAGTTGTTGGTGGTCCCAAAGGTGGAAAATTTTGGGTTAATTGTCCACTGCCTTTGCACATGTCCATTTGCATTTAAGTATACATTCAAGCATTTACTAAAATATAAGTTGAAAACCAAGCCATTGAGTTTTGATCTAAAAATACAGCCTTGATAGACACTGCATTTTCTACAGCAGCCCATGAAACAAAAGACTTGGAAACATTTATTTGAAGATGTTTTTCTGCACATATCTCCATTTAACCCCCAGAAAGACAAGACACAGGCCAGTCTCACGAGGTGACCTAAAGTTTATGTATTTCACCTCATTGTAAACTCACATGGCCTTGGAGAGATCTTCAGGCCTGTTCTGAATACTGTGGTGACAAAGACAAGAGCCCTCTGAGCATTCAATTGCTCTTATGCTTCCTGTAGCGTAGTAAACAAACAAAGCATGATTGCCTGAGAGGAGTGACAAGGGACGACCCAGGCACAGAGGAGACAGGACCCACAGCCATAATTAAGACTCAACTCTTCTTATGGAAATCACATGGATGGATGCATGTATTACAGTTTATGTAATAGGCAAAGAACAATAACAGGGTAAAGTGCATTGTGCGTTTGTACCTTAAGCCTTCCTCCTCCTAAGCTCTGTGCTCAGGTTCAATTAATGCAATTAGTGTTTGTTGTTCAAATTGTAGATAATGACTTAATAATATGATCATTTTATAGGAAATATATAAAAGGAGAAGCAACAAAAGGCCAAAATCCAAAATCTTAAAAGTCCTACAATACACAAAATTGACTAAACCATGTAAGAAAGGTGTTATTTAATTAAAAAACATACTTGGAGTTGTGTTTTTGTTTCATTCCATGCTTAAACCAGGACTAAAACAGACATCAGAACTGAACTGATATTAAACCAGGGCAGTGCCATGTGTGATGTGTCATGTAATGCACTGCCTGTTATGACCACAATACATACGACTGAACAGCACCTGTCCAAACTTTTGGTAGATGATTCCAAACTTGAAATTGTTACTAATCACGTGTTCATCAAAGGTCACAATTAGTCTTGAAGCCTGTGAATAAAATAAAACACTGTTAAATGTAAATTCAAAATAGTTCATGAAAATGGAAATAAACTGGATATAGTATCTTACTTTGGGGTAAAGAACAGGGTAAAAACGATCCACATTGACCTCTTCACAGACAAGCTGCAAAAACAGGAAAGCAGCTGTAAATACTAAATAATGATACTTTATTTTACTTTATTTAGAGTGTAGAGTGATTACAGTGATTTGAATTTAATTTGACAATTGGTTAGAAAAAACTCCACTACGTTTCCAAATGTATTGCCTGTCATTGCTGGACTATGTAACTTACATGGTTCATTACCTGCTTTTCTTACCTACTCCTTTGCCTGGAATGTTCCACAGCAAGGCATTATCTTTGTGCATTTATTCAGTAACAAGAGTTCTAACTCATTCACTTCCTCATCTTCATGGGAGTGGAATAGTTTAATGCCATACTATGGAATATCACAAGCATTTCCATGGAAACAAGCAAGTGGAGGACTATAAATCAAAGTTCCATAATGCAGCTTTAAGTGATGTTCCTATATTTATTTATTTATTTATTT
>JACN01155588.1:0-12394 GCA_000787155.1 Scartelaos histophorus
TTATTATTATTATTATTATGTACATTGAATGTTGGAATACTTGCACATCACAGCATCTATGAAAATAGAAGGTGCATATTAAGGAAAGCCTGGTTGCCTGTAAGCCAGTGTTGTATGATTAAGTGTTCAAAAGACTATTTCCAAAGGGCCATTACAAAGGTTGTCATGGTTCAGACTAAAAAGAAAACTATGCCCTATCTTACATCACAATTCTCTTCAGGCCTAATTCATGCTTGAGCAAGTGACATGTATATAGTTTGCCATTCTATGCTTGTGTACTCCCCAATAAAGAGGCAGATTGCTGTTGTCCCACATGATTTATCTCACCTCACTGCCCCTCTATCTGCATCGGACAAAAAGTTAATTAAAATCCAGCACTGTCTTATTCCATCCTAAACAGCATAAGCAAATCATCTTCCAGCATTTATATCCCTTATTATTTCAGTTTGAATAACAATGCAAACAGTGGCCAGCATTCTTTTGTCATTTTAACCCCTACACTTTATTTATGAATAGAATATTTCATTTGTTGGTGATTTTGCACTCATCTGAGGTGGTAACCAACATCTTGAAGAGAAGTGTAGGCCCAGCTTTGGAGAGCCCTATTTGTCAACCGCCTCTTCTGCTGATTCACCACATACGACCGCACACTTTGTCAGATAAGACAGCACTATTCCCACAGAGAAGCAGCGATATTCATCTTTTTGTGCTTCTGAGGAACAGTAAATGTGTCAGGGAGGGGGCAGGTCACATTCAAGACTAGGGACAATATTAAACATAAGGTCATTTTTATTTAACATTTCATAAACAGTTTCTGTGTATAAACGAATAAACTAATAAAATACAAATAAATAAAAAACACTTAATGTTGTTATTGGGAGCTTCTAAACTATACATGAGGCATGGCCTGTCCATGCATAAGATAACGAGAATGACAAATGTATTCATTCTCAATACTCTGTGTATGGTATGGGTAAGTTCAGTTATGATAGTAGTAGCTCTTTTAAAACCAGCAAGATCACTGACTACATACCCTCTTAATAAACTGTGAAGCACATTCAAACACGCTGGGTCCTTAGTGCATGCTGCCCTTTGTAATGCAGAATGATGCAGTCTAGTTTTATCACAATGATATTTGGCTCTGTCATAGCAAAGGAGAAATTCATTTCTGCCAGCTAGACAAGTTTTTGATCAAATATGTTTTGCAGCTTCTCCAAGCTACACTACCTTATATCTGCGTGAAGAGAGGAGCTAACTACACTGCCTAGAGGTCTATAACAATCCTCCAGTTATGGCAGTACTGACCAAGTCTAGCAGCATGATCATGGAGATGGGTGCCCGGATGTGCCTCAGTGGCATTTAAGGATGGGTCAAATGCAGAGGTCAAATTTCCCCATAGGGACAATAAAGTGATTTATGCCAATTTCATGGGTTTCATTTCACTGATAAATCTACAGAGCAATAAAGAGAAATAAAGGGCAAATTAAATATATGCAAGTGTCTCCACAGTCTGTATCCTTCCAGTTGAAAATCATACCGGCTTGAAAGACATGCATTGTCCCATTCCAGCTTACTTTGGGACTGAGAGTTGCTGAAGTCACTTCCAAATATTTACTATAATATCCAATATGTATAAGTACACGCTATATTCTGTAATACAGTGTTTAGATTATTGTCAACAACATGCATGTACATACAATCACTGCATTTCCTTCTGTGTTTTATTTCATCAGACTTTTTGGGAGTGGCATGGTGTAATGGATATTTTTTGTGTCAATCTAATTCCATAAAGGTTATCTGTGGAACATCTCTGTGCTGTGGGATCTGCTGTTCTTCATGCACTCTAACCAAGTCATCTCCAGCCTAATCACATTGGAGCCAAACTCTATTTACTTTGTGGGGCATTGCTGCTCTGATGAGAGGCAAAAAGCAGCAGTGTAAAGGTCTTTGCAAATGAGTACACCACTGCCAATCTACCCGTTCCTAATGCTAATGTTTACAGGACGAGTGAAAGACACTGACAGGCTGACAATTGGGGGAAGGAGGCCAGCTTAAGTCAATTAGCTAAGAGGACAAGTATAATCTAAATCATAACCAAGACCTGCTGGACTCATTATAGAAAGCACACAAAGGAAAAGATTATAATTGTGTGTTGTTTCTGTTTACTTATTTTTTTAAAGGTAATATAAAATCCAGAGAGCTTGTAATGTTATGTTATAATATTTTTCCCCACATCATAGCATTTTCAGAGTTGTATCTCAATGCATTTATGCATGTTTGAGAAATCCTGTATTCTCATGCATTTCAGGCACCAGTCACCTACCCCTATTTTCACCTACTACTCTGTACTTAATTGTGATTATAAAAAAAAAAAAAAAAAGCTCTGCGTTCAAAAAGGCAAAGCTCTAGTAATCATTGGACTTGTTGCTATTAAAATGAACAAAACAACCAAGTCTAACAAATAAAAGGGAAAACCTGGCAACAGGTCATGCATGTGGGGAGTGAGGGTGTGGTACGACCTGGCAAATAAAGTAGTAGAAAAAAAATGTAATAAATTAAAGGGTTTTTTCTTATTCCAGTGTTGCATTGTAATTTGTTTGATGTGGAACTGCCACCAAATGAAATATCCATAACACCATAACTGGTGTTAGTAAGTGTATGACTTGACCTGGTCAGCCTGTTGTTTTTTAATCTTGGGAGGAATAAGAATGCAACATCATGGAACATATGGTGGTGTAGCAAAACACTGTAAGTGGCCGACAACTTTTTTCACCTGCATGTGGGATCACAGATAGACTTTAAAAGGGACAGGGTCTCAGAGGGAGTAACATGCCATCTGGAAAACTATGTACAATGGCCAATCCAATTTACCTCTACCTGCGGCCTTGACACAACTGTCAGCAGTGCTCACCAGGATAACAGCAGCGCAGGTGGGCCATGAATCTGATAACATGCATTTTTCAACTTATGTTGTTAACAATACACCATACTGGAGAGAGAGAGAGAGAAAACCAACAAAAAAAAAATTTACATTCCTGTTGTCATACTAATATGCGGTGGTTTTACACTGGACAATATCACAACATAATTAAATAAATATCAAATGAATTATAGAAAACAAGACTTACTTGAAATTGGATTCCAATCTGCCAGTTTGTTGTTACTGATTAAATGATGGATGGATACATTTGCATGTGGATGGTTGCTTCCTGTCCAATCTGTTTCAATTTTTTTGGAGTATCTAGCAGCTACCCTGCCTGTAGTTGGTTGATTATTTTTTCCTTGCATCATTAACAGCAATCCAGACATACAGGGTGCAATCAGTCACTTCAGCATGTGGGAGCCACCCCCAGGATGATCCATGTGCCATGATGAGTTCCCCGCTCTGGAGAGTGCCGCTGATGACAGATAGGCTTCATATTCTGCATCCTCTGTCCCCAGAGAGCTGATCTGACCGTAATACAGAAACCCAATTGAATCATATCATCCCAGACAAACATACAGACATCATTAACCTCGGGTATCTACTTGGCAATGTCCCATGCGCCTCTCCAGTCATTTGCAGGTCAAGCCCATACATAGTTTTTATGCTACTAGTTTGTACCTTTCGAAAACAAAATACATTTTAGTAAGCTTTGTCGGAAATTATATTTTCTCATTCACTAATAATATTTCTGAAGGCATGTTTTGGAGCCCACACAAGCATACATAGAGTCCACAAGATGAACTAATCAAAATGACAGACCCGGTTGGTCATTTCCATGTCCACTGCCCTGTCATTGATTGACATTTACAGCTCTGTGCCTATACGAGCCCCAGGAGAGATATTTAACTTCCAAAATCTAATACTAGCAGAGTTGCATGGTCAATATACTCAATTAATATACTCAACCAAATATCCTTAGCCAGAATCTTTTGCACTGTGGAATAGCTTGTTATAACAAGTTGCAGCTGTAACTTCAGAAACTGCAGGTCAGTCTGCATTTTCCCTCAGACAATAACCTCTTTATGTCCCTACTGTAGTTTATAGCCTAATGCCACACACAAGTGTCTCTGTGCTTTCTGTAATCATATAAAATATATATAAATTAGGTGTTATGAATAGTAAACAGTTGCTCCCCCCCTACCTCCTGTTCAGCTCACCCAACAGGAAGAGATTTACAGATAGACACACTTCGCATGGCCGGCTTCGATTAGACCATTGTCTCAAAGCTCTTAGACACACCTTTCTAAGCACATTAAGATCTCATCTAGGGCAGAAAGAATTGATTCCATTCAGCTGTGATTGCAGACTGCATGTCAGTAAAATAGTGCCAAAGCAAAATGTGTCAGAGACAAATGAGATCAATGGTGTTTGCTAACTGGGGCTGTGGGACACTCGAGGCTCTACTGGGAGACCGCCTTGGATTGTCACTTAATGTGTTTCAATTAAGCACAATAAGTGCCAATCCAGTTATGAACCTATATTTATCAGTCTACCATTAATGTGAAAAGCTTTGATGGACAAAATACGAAGGATATGATGATCACCTAAATCTAAATAAGAGATCTGGAGGGTACAGGCGAACAGACCAATCGACCCCTTTCAGATTTGTAAGGCTGTGAGTGAGACAGGTCTGGTTTAATGCACACCCTGTGCAGTAAAATATGACACTGCAGAGAGCATTCAAAATGTCACACCAGGTCCTGCTCTATCTGCAGGTGTTCACCTAAGGCCTCACTCCACATCTGTCTCTCTTTCTTACAGTGAATCAAACTAAGAGACATGAGAATAGAACACAGAACACAATATCTGCAGTTTCTTCTAAATTTTTGTTGTATGGTATACAACAGATCAATCTAAGGTTGGAAGATGGTGTGTGGATGGTGATAAAAATTGAACTGTGATCCATTCCCAGTGATGATCTGGTACTTTGGTGAAATCACCATATTGTGATTCATTATTTCTCTATTTAATGCAATCATCTGTCTATTTCCCACCCACTTTTCCAATTGGTTTGCCTCTGTGTGACAGCTGAACTTAGCCAATCAGAGAACATATTTACTACTTACTACATTATGGTGGTCTATTCTGTGTTGTACACAGACATACACAAACATGTTTTAACAATGACTATATTCTAGGCTCTAGTCTTTCCTCCAGATGAACCTCATAATCCTCCTGGATGCACAGTGTCCTCTGCTCCTGTAATGTCCTGTGTCCTGATACATTTGAATTTTGCCTCCAAAAGGTTTTGGGGAGGGGAATTCCCAAGGAAGGAGCTTCACTAGAGATTATAACAAAGTCAAGTTTTCTCACTGTGATTAAAACATGCAGGTTTAACATTGGCCACAATCAAGCGACCTGTGTAAGATTTAAACATGCTAGACAGAGAATTGTGTTTTGTTTTTTTAAGTCATGTTATTGTTGTCAAATTTGTATTTGCAATTTGAGCAACCCCTCTCTCAGACTGTGGAGTTAATGATATATGAGTATAACCACAGAGCCAAATAAAGCCACAGCCCCGTCATGGGCCACCTCAGATATGAACATGACGGTCTTCTGCAACCAATGGCTGCTGATGAATCAATATCTTCACATGAGGCTGAAACTCTGTGGCACAGGAGCCAAGCACTTCGGGTAATGAACTGCCTTCTTGATATATATCCTTCGCAGTGTGAGATTGCAGTGGTGCAACATGGCACTGCAACAGCAGCAATTCTTTGATTAGCAATTTCTCTTCCATCACGTTTGCCTGTCGGGCCAAAAAAACAGCATGTCGCTCCATGTGTCAACACATCCTCAGTTCACCTTGTGTGGCGACAGCACCCTGAGACCCTCTGAGACCCTCACTGCCCAGTGCACCTCGGAAGAAAATGTATGACCTACCATCTGTTTTTACTTATTTCCTTTTTGTATTATGTTTTCTTAAAATTACAGATATGTTATTTGTCAAATAAGACATTACTGATTTTAAAGTGGCACTAAACACCCAAACTCTGTCCACAACCACATTTCAAATAGAGAGGCTTAACTGGGCAGGACTAAAAGGGAGAAGAGTGAGAGAAGAGGACACCTAGACTTGCCTGCAGTGTCTAAGTATACGGAGCAGTGTGATTGGTCTAACAGGGATCCACACTTTAAACTCTTTAAACACCTGCAGACAGGTGTTTGTAATCAGGAGCACCTGGACATAAGGCAGTCTTTAGTGATGTTACCAACTACTGGAAATTACAATTATAAATCTAAGTTTGAACTGAAACCAGCACAAACTTAGATTTAGGCGCAACCTAAATCTAAGTCTGTACTAATCTAAGTTTTGACCAAGTGGATTTAGTATTTAGTTACACCTTAACTTCACACTGTGCATCATCTGGATATTCACAGCAGGAAAGAAAGGACTAAATACACAGAAACCTTCTACTTCCAACATTACAGATGACATAATGCATCCTCCCGAAAGCCCCATTACTGGGTATATTTCATATATAGTGTCCAAAGTCAAATATATATATATATATTTTTTTCAGTGTGTGCCATAAACACATAAAACGCATTACATGAATTTTGAAATTAAAATGTGTTTCTATGTTTATCAAGTTTCAAAAGGATTCAAAATAGGGCAACATATTATAAATGCCTCTGTTACATATATTGTTATGACTTGTATGTTGTAACATCTATGCAAAGTAAATGTCACCTCTGAATCATGAAGAAAGCATTAACAGAGCAGCAGCTCCATATGTTAGATAGATATTTATTATACCATTTTACACTTGAGTGAATCAAACCGCTGCTTTAGGCGGCACAAGATATGATTTAGGCTAATTGTAAATGTCAAAACATTTGCGTCTTCTCATGTCTGTAACATGTGTTGTGCTGTAAACAGACAAATATACATAGTCTATTGTCTTGACCCTTAAAACAAGAGAGGGTCAGGAACTAATCAGCCCTTATTGATCCTCTCTCAATGATCCGCAATAGAAGTCTTTGGATTTGAAATTTATCACACAGGCGAGTCCTTGGGACTCCTCTTCATGCCTGATACAGTTCCTCTGCTGCCCATTATAATGAGGCTTTAAGCAGTGGGGCCACAGTAAATCTGCTCCAGTCAGATTGCTCTGCTCCTCATCTGACTGAACCTAACCTCAAATAAATCTCACTTCAGCTTAAGAATTTATTTTCCTGTCTCACCCTAAGTACACTCACCAAACCAACTGTTTGGAGTCAGCAAATGGCCACAAGTCACAGGCTTGATCGACATCTATAGCTTGTTGTAGTGAAGGGGTTATTAGCACACGTAAAGTTGGACAATTATAGCCTACTTTCTAATTTAGCAAAGAAGAAAAAGTGTTTTGACTTACAGTATGTAGCCAAAAGAAGACGAGCTCAATTAAAAGTATCCTCAATTAAACTATAACCATTGTGAGAAAAGACCTGACTTTACAGGATGTAGGCTCATGGGCACAGCAGCATGTGCTCTTTGACCAGGTCTCACAGTGCGCCTGGAGCCGCGCGGTCAGGCAGGACACTTCTGGGAGCGCGCGGTACTTCATTGGGCGCAGGGCAGCGCGCAGCACACGGTCACGGGAGAAGGGCTAGAGCCAGGGCAGAGCCAGGGGCAGAGCCAGGCACCAGCACAGCGCGGAGAGGGACACCACTGTCCTCACAAGGAGCGCGGAGAGACCGGGAGAGGTCGGCATGCCTGAGCGCGGACCGCGCACAGCTCTGGTGGGGTTTCTCGCACAAGTTCCCCTCACCTGACGGTACAGGAAAAATGACGCGGACTATCTCCATCCTCGCCTACCTTTTCTCCTTAATTTACTGTAAGTGTTGTCCTCACATTCCAAACGCTTTATGCACATTTAAGCTGTTTTTTCGAAGTCTTATTCGTTAAACCTCGCGATAGCTTATTCATTTAGGCTATAATTATTAGGCCCAGGCTACATTAACATCAGTAGAAACGAATGAAATTATTCTTGAGTATTTGAAGGTGCACATATGTAACTTTTATTATGGAGAGTCCACCATTTGAGATGTTATTGCTTTCCACAGTGTGATATTAACTCTAACCAAGAATCCATTTAACAGGTTTTTCTACAGTTAAAAATAGGCCTACCTTAAAAACAAAGGCTACGTACTTGGGGGGGACACCTTTACTCAGTTCTCACCTATTCATTTCTGATAGAGTCACCTGATGTCCACCACAATGGAACATTTTACAATTTATGTAAAAGAATTAATGCATTCTTTCATCATCCTTTATACTTTATTCTAAGCTCTTATCCAGACTTATCTCATGAGAAAGAAGGCAGTTTAAACTGGAAAGTTTAGTCAGAATGCTCCAGTTCATGCAATGCTTCACACCACTTTGGCACTACAAATCGTAACCTTTTCATCTACAGTGGCTTACTTCAGTTTCTATTACCACATCTGACCTTTCTCTCACTTCATATGTCAAGTCTTTTACTTTTCTTTGCACAATTAGTGCAGCTCATTACAGGTGAACTGCCTGCCTTTTGTGTAACCAGTGCTGGGCTACATGTAAGTGTTGGATGGGAAAGTTTATCAGACCATTTTTTTTTTTTTTTTTGATTAAATTGCAGATGAATAAGAAAAATCTTAACTAGATATGCATGTAGTTTACTTAGGCCAAATAAGTGTAAGAAAAATGTAAGAATAAATGTAATAAAAATTGCGCTGTATTTCGCAAATTAGCATTTAAAAGGCATTTTATCAGTAAAAATAATGCCTATGTATGGAAAATATATGGAGTCCGATTTAAATTTCTTGCTTCATTTTGTTGACATATTAGATGCAAAACACAGAGAGGATTTTGCATGTCTTGTTTAGTATTTGAAAATAGATCTTACTGAAAATTGGTGGAATATTTAAAAATGTCTAAAATAATTTTTTGTCTGTCTGTCTTTTCATTATTTTCTTTTTTGTTTGAATTGGAAAAAAAAAAAATCTAAATTTGCTTTTTCAGGCAGCTGTGCGGCTGATTCGGAGGAGCGCCTAATGAACTGGTTGCTGGGAAAGGATCGGTACAACCCGCTCATCCGACCGGCTGTGAACAGAACAGAGAGGGTCACAGTCAAACTGCAAGTGTCATTGGCTCAGCTCATCAGTGTGGTAAAATGCACAACTATCTTTTAGAAAAGTGGGCTGTCCATCTGGGTGAGAAATAAGAAAAGAAATAGACAGACCCCCTGACATATTTTGAACAGGGTCAAGGAAAAACACATTTATTTCAAGAAAGCTGATAGCGAGTGGGTGTAAATGGATGAAGTGAAGATAGATATAGTGAGGTAAGCTGTAATCTCTGCTTCTGTCATGTCTGCACTGAAGCTTCAGCACATTTGGATTAAAAGCCTCAATAAAGCAGCTGAAGCCAGTCGGTGATAGAAGCAGTGCACTGATTTACTATGAAAGCTCCTCCCCATCTGCACTAACGCTTTTTCAAATCTGTCTTTATGAGTTTGGGTCACTCCCCTTGTGATTGTGAGACTCTTTTGTCCATAACAACATAGCAACATAACATCAATACAGTAAAACGGAGGCTTCCAAGTGCATTTAACACAAACTAAGGTTGGCCAAATGTGTCATTCTGTGGTTTGACACAATTTCATCATGAAATCAAAATTTCAGTGATAAATAATTATTTGTTGAGTTGATAAATAAATAACAAGAGTCACAGAATATAGTTGCATTACAAAAGAAAATTTATTCTAAATGGACAATAGTTTTTAGGAGTGAATGTTTCACAGCTCATTCAAGCAGCTTCTTCAGTTGGATATTTTGATCAGTCAATGAAAAGTCCTCTCAAGTGGACCCTTGAGTGCATTTTACATTTACTTACAGAAGTCAAAGGATATTCTACATACTGTTGTTGTCACTTTCATGCACTATAGACCACAGAAGACTATTTTCCAATTGTTTTTTCAGAATGAAAGGGAACAGATTATGACCACAAACGTATGGCTCACTCAGGTAAGGCCAGTTGTTATGTTAAATATCACATTTCACATAAATGACTAAATGTCCTTGAATTAAACCATATCAATTTCTATCTTAAGAGCAGAACAAAGCGGTTCTGTAATTATGTCTCAGATAATGATTGAGAGTAAATGAACCATAACAGCAGGTCTCCCTCTCTCTGTAGCACTGGGTGGATTACAGGTTGGCCTGGGACCCTTCACAGTATGAAGGCATTGACAAGCTGCGTATTCCATCAAGACACATTTGGCTCCCGGATATTGTTCTTTATAATAAGTAAGTTCATATAAATATGATTGTTTGGAACAAAATTAATGAATTATGCATTTTGTCAAAGTGTTGTTTTCCCCTTTCGTTCATCCTATAGCGCCGATGGAACATATGAAGTAACTGTGTTTACTAATGTAATAGTTCTTTACAATGGCAGTATAAACTGGCTCCCTCCCGCCATCTACAAAAGCGCTTGTAAGATTGAAGTTAAGCATTTCCCTTTTGACCAACAAAACTGCACCCTTAAGTTTCGATCTTGGACATATGATCACACAGAACTAGATCTTATCCTCAAGTCTGAGGTGGCCAGCATGGACGATTTCACTCCCAGTGGAGAGTGGGACATCTTGGCCCTGCCTGGCAGACGGACTGTAAATCCTCTGGATCCCACCTACGTGGATCTCACATATGATTTTATCATCAAGAGGAAACCTTTGTTCTACACCATCAATCTGATTATCCCCTGTGTGCTGATCACCTCTCTGGCCATCCTGGTCTTTTACCTGCCCTCAGACTGTGGGGAGAAGATGACCCTGTGCATCTCAGTCCTCCTGGCTCTCACTGTTTTTCTGTTGTTGATATCCAAAATAGTCCCTCCGACCTCACTTGACGTGCCACTGATTGGGAAGTACCTCATGTTTACCATGGTCTTGGTGACATTTTCTATTATTACAAGTGTTTGTGTGCTTAATGTACACCATAGGTCCCCGAGCACCCACACTATGCCAGCTTGGGTCAAACTGGTGTTTCTAGTCAAACTGCCTACTTTACTGTTCATGAGAAGGCCCAACAATAACTCTACACGCCAGAGGCTACGTCAGCAGCGGTGCCTACGAGCCAGGAGGGCCATTTTGGGCTTAGGATGTCCAGTTGAACCTAAAGCGGGATTTACTATGTCTTCCTCCATCTTGCTGCCTTCTGACTCCTCAGCCCTTTCAACTCCAGGACATAAAAATTTGGCAGCATCTCTTCGTCTTAGCTTTAACAGAAAAGGAGACTATAGTCCCAGTGATTTCACTTCAGCACCAGACCTCCATCAGAAGAGCACCTCTGACTGGGCCAGTGATGTCCGAGAGGCAGTGAACGGTGTGCGCTTTGTGGCTGAGCACATGATGGGAGACGATGATGACCAAAGTGTAAGTGCACATATATTTTTAGGCTATTGAAATTACTCACATGATGTTGGAAAGGAGAGAGCATTACCTGTTCCTCTAATAAATATAGTGTTTTGTGTAAATATCCTCTGTTCTCATGTATTTACGATGATGCTTTTTTGTGGGCAGGTAATTGAAGACTGGAAATACGTAGCCATGGTGGTGGACCGTTTGTTCCTGTGGATATTTGTTATAGTGTGTGTAGTGGGAACACTTGGCCTGTTTCTTCAACCTGTTTTTCAGAATCAGATCATTCCCAATCAACAGCCCAGTTCAGAAACACCACGTATTTGATGAGCTGCATTTACAAAAAGTGAAAAGTACATTGCACTTAAATAATGTAGATGTTACACCAGAGGTCCTCACAATGGGACTTCCTGAACTGCTTTGTAATCAGTCCAGTTGCCATATTTTAAAAGGTTTTAGGTCTATTCCTTGTTTATATTTGATCCTGGTATAATATGACTAAACAAATCATAAAATCAGTTAAACTGTGTTACATCTGAGAAAAACTAGTCCGATTTCTAAGATGTAAAGTTTGAATTAAAACAAACAAACCATAAATTGAATGTAAACTTTTTGTGAATATTTAGAACTATGCTGTGTATCAGTAAGAGGTCACCACCCATAATGCTCATGTTACAATAAATCTGCATTGTGCAAAATATAACAGTGTAACAGAGCAATCATCATGTCATTCAAAAATAGAAGTGGACAATTAAATATATTAAAATCTGAAATTAAACAAAAATAGTGTGTTTTATTCCATATACATTATATATTTTGTCAAAAATACATCCTTATTGTCCAAGATGCTGCTGTATTTATTTATTTACATTTATTAAAGCAGGTGAGGAAAAAAAATCATTAAGATCTCAATAGTTCTTTAAGGGTGACAAAGAGAAACTGCAGCACACATCATGAAAACATGTTTACACATTAGCATTAAAAAAGAGTATTAATGATTATATTATATTATATTATATTGTAT
>JACN01085865.1:0-10801 GCA_000787155.1 Scartelaos histophorus
TAAATAAATAAATAAATAATAAGTAAAAGAATCACCTGAAAAAATTTACTTAAAGAGTAAATCGTCAAAGCAGTAAAAGTAAAGCTTCAAATGTAGTGATTTTACTTAACAGAAACAACTGAAATAATATTTTTCTGAACTGTTTTTATTTGTATATTTTGTTTGCTTAAAGAATGCTCAGCCTCAGCAGCTCCAGAAGAATAATAAAAAATACTTTCACTTTTCAGTCCAGTTTTAACATGAAGTGGAGTAGAAAGTACAAATACCTGCTCTCAAAAGTCGTCAAGTGAAAGTAAAAAATATCCAGTTTAAGACCTTATTAAGTAAAGTACAGATACCTAAAATATAAGTAAATGTAAGTACTAGTTTTACTTTGTTACGTTCCACCTCAGCTGAGTACGACGCACCTCTGGCAAACTAGGACCAGCTTCTTTATGCAGCCCTGAATGTTTAAGTTGAAGTTGCATAAAGTCCAAGTCCAAGTCCAAGGCCGGGTCCGTCCCTCATATCACAGTTATTGCGCTGCTATGTCTGACGCACTGAGGAATTTGACTCGTGTTTACTGAAGCTGCAGAGGGCGATAAGGACGAGGAGGGGCCCACACTGGCTCCTCTGATAAGAACCAGCACCATATCATTTTTACTACATTTACATTTGAGCAGAGGTGGATAAATACCAGAAATGTAACAATAACCAAAATATCGTGATATTGTATCGTCAAAAGTCTCACAGTAATATCATGGGCCATCACGATATATCGAATCACAAGTCTCTTTGCTTAAATTCATTGTTGTGCTGCAATAATAGCTAAAAAAAAACCCTAAAAATTAAACAACAACAACAACAACAATTAAAGGCTGAAACGATAATAGAATAATTTGTTTTCTAGCCGTTTTAGTGCTTTTGTGCATTGTGTTGGTCAAAGTTGGAAGGTTAAGTCAAGTTAAATGTGCTAAAAATAAGTATGAGACATTTTAACTGCTCTTAAACCACAACATAATAATAATAAAATAAAAAATTCACTCCAGATTTAAAATGTAGTGGAGTAGAAAGTTCTGCTCTCAGATGTAGTGAAGTAAAAGTTAAAGGTTTCAACTGTAAAACTTCTTTTTCTTATTGGTCAAGTCCAGTCAAGCCCAAGAGAAGTCTAAGTCGGGTCCAAGTTGAGTCCAAATTGGGCCCAAGTCAAGGTGGGTGAAAGTCAGGGCCAAGTCGAGTCAAGATCAAGTACAAGTCAGGTCCAGCTTAAGCCAATGCCGGGTCCAAGCCAAATCCAAATGAAGTCCAAATCAGGTCTGAGACTGGTCCAATCCAGGTTCAAGTCAAGTCCAAATCAGTTCTTTAAGTACAAGTCAAGTCCCAAGTAGGTCAAAGTCAGGTCAAAGTTGGGCCCAAGTTCAAATCAAACTCAAGTCAAGTCCAAGTCAGGTCTAAATACAAATCAAGTCCAAATTTAGTCTAAATCAGGTCCAAGTTGGGTCCAAAACAGGATAAAGTTAAGCCCAAATTCAAGTCCTGCCCAAGTCAAGCCCGAGACAAGTTCAAGTCAGGTCCAAGTCAGGTCCAAGTCTCAAGTTCAATGGGCCCAATTCAAGTTGGGTAAAAGTTAGGGCCAAGTCCAGTCAAGATCAAGTCCAAGTAGAGCCCAAGTTCAAACCAAACCCAAGTCAAGTTCAAGTGAAGTTCAAGTCAGGTCCAAGTACAAATCAAGTCCAAATTAAGTCCAAATCAGGTCCAAGATTGATCCAAGCCAGGTTCAAGTCAAGTCCCAATTGGATCCAAGTCAGGTCAAAGTTGAGCCCAAGTTCAAACCAAACCCAAGTCAAGTTCAAGTCAGGTCCAAGTACAAATCAAGTCCAAATTAGGTCCAAATCAGGTCCAAGATTGGTCCAGTCCAGATTCAAGTCAAGTCCAAGTCAGACCTTTTAAGTACAAGTCAAGTCCAAAGTTGGGCCCAAGTTAAAATCAAACCCAAGTCAAGTCCAAGTCAGGTCCAAGTACAACCACCACCACATCCAGGTCCAAGGATATGTCACAGTTTTACCTGGAATGTTCCACAGTATGACATTAAACAACTTACATTTATGAAATTACAGGTGTTTTTTGTGTGTTTGTTTTTTTTTTAGTTAACAAGTTAGAGCAAGTCCAAATCAAGTCAAAAATCTTTAATTACTTCAAGAGTCAACATGCGTTAGGGTGTAAATGTGTTTTATTTCGTCCGCCTTTGACTTTTGTTTCATCCATTCACCGCTGACGTCACTCATATTAGTGGTATTAACTTTAAAGGGCGATTTAAGTGGTTGCAGTAGAACTAAATTGAAGTATGCATTGTAAAAGCATGGCCATAATACGTCAATGCTGTTGTGAACTATTCAGTAAGAGACACTCCCCTTATTCACAGGGAAAGTAATTACCTGGCAACAAAAGACGTTATGCTGCAGTAATTGATCGTGACCTCACCGATAATTTCCTTTTCACGTCGATTCTAATTCCACTGTCTTGTATAAATCGCTTTGATTTAAAGGTCCGGTATTACACAAAACGGACTCTCGTGATCTTTTAAGTCATGTTACAACACTTCACACAGAGAGCTTTAAATCCGATTAAAAATAATTCAATTCTGAATAAAAATTAATTCCGCTTTAAAAAGTCCATGTAAACACTTAATTCCTAATGTTTATTCAGAATTAAAATTATTCCGATTTAAGTGGTTTATTATGATTTTAAGGCAGATTTAATTAAAAAAAAAAAAAGAAAACTGCAAGAGCGGAAAGAAAAAGCAAAACACCGGTAGCAGCTGATTGTGTTTTTTGAATTCTATCTGCTAAATACCTCTGTGTGGTGTCATATCCCTTCATATTCTTGCTTTAACCGCGTCATAAACAGCAAAACGTGAATGAACCCTTGAATGAGCGCATGAATGAACTGCACATTTGGGTTTTGGCAGCAGAATCCGGCACCTCAACCGCGCACTTACTGTTAACATGTCAAAATCCCCTGACATTTGAAAACAATCTGTGTGCTAGTGTGCAATCGAAACTGAGAAATGAAAGTAAACATCTGACTAATCACTCAGTCACACTCTGCAATATTGATCTGAAAATGCACAGCAACAAATGGAGGGTTAAAATTTCAGGGTAAACTATTCCAGAGTTGTTTTTAACCCAAAAAGTGTTATTTCAACTATTTGAAAGTTAAATGGGGATTAAAGTTAATTCTTCTTCCTCTAGTGTTAATTCAACTTCCCTTAGTGTTAATTCAACTTTCTCTAGTGTTAATTCAACTTCCTCTAGTGTTAATTCAACTTCCCTTAGTGTTAATTCAACTTCCCTTAATGTTAATTCAACTTCCCCTAGTGTTAATTTGGCACTTCCCACCTACCACTTCAAACTCCCGCCATAGAAGACCAGTTTGAACCAGTTTTGTACATATTTTTATCTTAAATTAACTAAAATAAAGTGTAAAAATAAAACACCCCGTGTGTTGTTTAGCTAAATCAGGATAACCCTACAAAGAAAATATTTTTTTTTACTTTTCACTCCAGATCTAAACTGTGGTGGATTAAAAAGTACAGATACCTGCTCTCAAATGTAGTGAAGTAAAAAGATTCCACTGTAAAACTTACTTTTGTTAAGTTCTGATGAGGCAGAGTCAAGTCCAAGTCAGGTTTCCTAGTCAGGTCCAAGTTAAGTCCAGATTTGAGTCAGGTCCAAGTCAAGTCCAAGTCAGGTTTCCAAGGTCCAAATTAAGTCCAGATTTGAGTCAGGTCCAAGTCAGGTCCAAGTCTAGTCCAAGCTGGGTCCAAAACAGGTTAAAATTGAGCCCAAATCCAAGTTAAGTTCAAGACAAGTCCAAGTCGGGTTCAAGTCAAGATGGGTCAAAATCAGGGCCAAGGTTATATTATTATTATCTTACTCTCAAAACATTAATATAACTCTTGATTTCGGGGTTAAACATGAACTTTGGTCCAGTGTTACTTAATGGACATTTCCAAAAATATTAAATTAACTCTAGAACAGACTGGACTCAAATAAACCCTGAGAAAATGTTAAAATGGATTCTGTGAGAGTCAGTTTTAACAATCCACTTTTTGCTGTTCGCTTGATTAGAAACAGGTCCAGTGCTTTTATATGTTCAATACTGCAGCGGGTTTTTATTGGTGAAAACGTATGAATGGGAGCAAAGCGGTTTGGGTGTCTTGCTCAACAGCAGCGGCTCAGTGGTTAAAGCAGGAGTTCCCCAACCTCAAACTGCACAGACGCTGGATCTGAAGACGACTCCACCTGTCGAGCTGCTTTGACACTTTTTATTTGAGTTTCTGATCGTGTTTTACTTCTCGGTGTGTTTAAATTACCAATCGGAGACAAATAAAGTGAAACTGTGAGTGATTCAACGATGAGAAACACAATTATAACATGACTAAACGTTTATAAAAGTCTATGTTTCGCATTCAGGTGAAATTGGTGAACACTTTTGACCTGATCATTTTCAGGAGTAACTAGAATCGCAGATGTTATATTATTTGAGGATGTGTTTAAGAGTACGGAATTAAAAAGATTTCATATTTATTCAATTACCAATTTACATCATGTGCGTAATTTTGAGGCAACTTGTATTTCTGAGGATTAATTTCATAATTGAACATCTACAGCTCTCTGGGTCCATCCAAAATGTTCATAAACCACAAACCTGAATAATTAAGAAAGTAAAAGTGACGTTTTGAGTTTTTTAGGAGAAAATCTACATGCTACTTTAATTATGCGACTATTAATGTGCAGAATGATGATGCAAAGAAATGAAAAATGATCCTTTTCCAATCTCATGTCTTTATTTTCATCTATCAGAAGAAGTAGTAGTAAAAAACTCAAAATTTGCAAACACATTCATAACCTTTCAATTCATGAAGTTTGCCAGTTTCAGGATCAGCTGTGCAAAAGCGACCACAGCCTCCCACACTCTGTTCAGAGAGCTCGCTGTAAATCTTCCGTTTCAGAGTGAAGCGTGACTTCTCAATAGGGTTTAGGTCAGGTCATGAAGAGGGCCACGTCATCATTTTTTCATCTTTAAGGCCTTTATTGGTTTGGAGAGCTTCGACGCACCAGACGTTTTTCCTGTACCTCTGCTTGAAGAAAGTGTCTTCTAAAAACTGTCAGTTCACAGCAAAAAGTGGAGCGTTAAAATTGACTCTCGCAGAATCAATTTGAACATTTTATGACAGGGTTTGTATGAGTCCAGTCTGTTCTAGAGTTAATTTAACATTTGTGTGAGTGTTAATTAAGTAACGTTGGACCAAAGTTCCTTTTTAACCCCGAAATTAAACTCAAATAAAAAGTGTCAAAGCAGCTCGACAGGTGGAGTCGTCTTCAGATCCAGCGTCTGTGCAGTTTGAGGTTGGGGAACTCCTGCTTTAACCACTGAGCCGCTGCTGTTGAGCAAGACACCCAAACCGCTTTGCTCCCATTCATACGTTTTCACCAATAAAAACCCGCTGCAGTATTGAAAATATAAAAGCATTGGACCTGTTTCTAATCAAGCAAACAGCAAAAAGTGGATTGTTAAAAACTGACTCTCACACAATCAATTTTAACATTTTCTCAGGGTTTATTTGAGTCCAGTCTGTTCTAGAGTTAATTTAACATTTTTTGTGAGCGTTATTTAAGTAATGCTGGACCAACGTTCCTTTTTAACCCTGAAATTAAGAGTTTTTTTTTTATGTTTTGAGAGTAAACGGGTAACACTGTGTAGGGTTATCATGGAGTGTTTTATTTTTACACTTTAATTTAGTTAATTTAAGATGAAATTATGAGCAAAAGTGGTTCAAACTGCTGAAGTGAAGGGTGGGACGTGCCAAATTAACACTAAGGGGAGTTGAATTAACACTCATAGAAGTTGAATTAACTTTAACCATATCAGCTCTGGCAAATAACCCTCATTTAACGTAATAATACTTTGTGTGTTAAAAACAGCCCTGAAATATTTTACCCTGGAATTTTAACCCTCCAGTTTTTGCTGTGTAGGCTTTGGAGCTCAGTTTGAGTCCATCGCCTCATGTTTAATAATACCAGAACATACCAGGACGTCACCTCCACCGTGAGTCATTCTTATCTCAGGCCATAAAATCTTTGAAAAATCTGTCTTCAGGTATTTCTTGGCCCAGTACAAGTACAAGTACAGTCCATGTACTTCTAGTTACTCCAGGTTGTTTGCAGTTCTGGGCTGGAGGATAATGGGTTCCTAGTAGCTTCATGTTTGATTCTTCTCAATTCTCCTGCAGTAAATTTGTCAATCTTGGTTTCTCCACAGGTTTCTCACGACACCGTTGACTATTTGCAACAAAACGTTTGATGGTTCTGTGATTTTTGGCTTCTCAGAGTCAGTTCAATCTCTATTTAAACCCGTTTTATCTGAGGAAAAGAAGCTGCATAATAATTCTGCAGACCTTGATATAGGGTATTGGCCTCCTTAGCTCACACCCTCCCACTGCTTAAATCCAATAAGAAATAACTTGAAAAATACAGGTTCATGACATCACAAGGTGGAACAGAGCATTCTGAGCTGGGATATTTAGACAGACTAATGATGCAGGATTATTGAAAAGTGTGAATGGAACAAAACACGACTCCAGCAACATTACAACATGGCTGGAGCTCACCAGAGTAAATTTTATGTGCTGTCGAACCTTTAAAAATGTATTATGTGTTGTGTAAGTATCAGTGCT
The DNA here is from genome assembly GCA_000787155.1 of Scartelaos histophorus. Classification (NCBI taxonomy): domain Eukaryota; kingdom Metazoa; phylum Chordata; class Actinopteri; order Gobiiformes; family Gobiidae; genus Scartelaos; species Scartelaos histophorus. The sequence continues at coordinate 6,719 of JACN01085865.1, forward strand.
GATGATTTCTACCTGCTGAGTATTTTTACAAACCATTTTTAGTACAACTTAATGTTCCTCTCAGTGCAAATACCTCAGGAAAACCTCAACAGAAAATTCAAAATGGAAAAATTCCCAAAAAGGTAACGTCATTGATTCTTTTTATTTTAGAAACTAATAATGTTGCCAGATGGATTATATTTTTAATGCGTCCTGTTATGACTGAGATGCTGTGTGTGTAGAAATCAGGTATGTTTTTTTTTCCACAGCTTTAAGTTGGAGAATAAGTATAAAAAAAACACGATATGGTCAAAATACCCACTTCCCTTGGATTGAATGTCATGGCATAACATTCTTGCTGTGAGTGCGCTCGCCTCTCCACAGATCTGACCTCCTTGTGTCCATAGAGACAGACCAGTTCGCCGTACTGTGGAATATTCCAGGTAAGGCAATGTAAATTCTTGCTGTGAAATGAAAGTGCTAACCAACACTTGCGTGACTCTTGCATTGGTTAACCCTTCTGGCAGAGGGTCCATCAAATGCTTTTCTCCATGGAGATACTATTGCTTTGTCTCCATGGAGACCAAATCAGAGCAAGTTACAGGTCAGATCTGTGGAGAGTAACCCCGCTCACAGTCGGAATGTCTGTTTTTCTAGGTATTTTTGAGCTAAAAAAAAACCCAAAAAACATACAAAAAACATCTGTCATTTCATAAATGTAAGTTAGAGCTGTTTAATGTCATACTGTGGAACATTCCAGGTAAAATTGAGACATATCCTTGGACCTGGATGTGGTGGTGGTTGCACTTGGACCTGACTTGGACCTGACTTGGATTTTATTTGAACTTGGGCCCAATTTTGACCTGACTTGGACTTGGACAAATTTTTATAACTGGTGTGACATCAGGTTTATTTGGTGACTCAGCTGTGAACGGACACGCCTCATTTTCTAAAGTAAAAACAACTTTGGACTTCCTCAAACGAAGTAGTAAACACCACATTCATAAAGTGAATGAGTCATACTGATGTCAAAGCACCGATAAGGAAGCCATATACTCACACAGATTTATTTAATTTAACTGTTAAATAAATAAATATTCACCAAATGACTTTAGTTTGACTTAGACTTTAGTTTGACGACTATAATATTGTTTCCTTAGTATCACAAACATCCCTGGTACTGTGTTTTGTTTCATTCACACATGTTCAACGCACAAATCCAACATATTTAAGCTGAGTTCTTCTTTCAAAATCACTCTGTTCCACCTTGTGATGTCATGCGGCAATACAGGAAGTGCTCTGTTGTGTTTTTAAACTCCGCACACCCTCCTCACTTGAATCATTTGGATGATCTCAGCAATGGAACTGCTGATCTCTACTGAACAAAAGGTAAAAAGGAGCTGTTAACGTGAAAATGAAAGCCTCATGACATCACAAGGTGGAACAGAACATTTTAAATTCTGGAGATGTAGACAGACTAAAAATGTGGGATTACTCAGACATGTATGAATGAAACAAAACACAACTCCAGGTCTGGTTTTATTGGGGTAACATCATTATAACAGGGCTAAAAGCTCTCAAAATTAAATAAAGTTAGCAAATTAAGTTAGTTAAAAGTACATTTTGTGTTTGCAGTTTCCATAAAACTGTCACATTATAAGTCATAAGAACTGCAGTAGTAGTATAAGTAGTAGTAGAGCAGTAAATAATGGAGTATATAGTAGTGGAGTTAAAATGATTCACTGAGATTCAGGAGCTGGACCACGCCCCAACCTCCTCTCCAATTCCTATTCAGCTGGGTGACCATTTTGGATTGGAGATTGAACCCCCACCCTCAGTCTACCCCCACATCACGTCTACCTGCCGTCATTAAACCCCTTTATCGTACTCCGTTGTTGCGATGTGGTCTTTGCCAGTGATAAGATAAGTAAAAGGAGGAAAGGCAAGTTTATTTGTATAGCCGTTGTTGTGTCCCTGGGCAACACAGTTAACTCACCTCGCCCCCGTGTCTGCGTACACTGGTGTGTGAGTGACTGTGTGAGTGGTTCCTTGATGTAAAGAGCTTTCAGTGCCTTAAAGGTGGAAAAGGACTGTATAAAAATCTGTTTACCATAAAGTGCTTTGCAGAAAACACATTCAAATAACAATACAGACAGAAAAATATTCACTGTTGTATTTGGAGGACAAAGTACAAAGAATTTTAAAATAACTCTTTAAATCTATAACATGTTTTCTTTTATTTTTGTCTTTGGTTTTATAATTAGGACTTTAGAATTAGGATTTTAATATAGGACCTTTCACGTTTGACTTATTTTCCAAGATTGTATGAACATCCATCCATTTTCTTCGGCGTATCCAGGGCCGGGTGGTGGAGTCTAAGCGGGGACTCCCAGACCTTCCGTCACCCCAGACACATCCTTCAGCTCCTCTGGGCGACCCTGAGGCGTTCGCTCAGGAGGCGTCTGGAACAGATGCCCTGCTCCTCTCGACGTGGAGGAGCGGCGGCTCTACTCCGAGCTCCTCATTTTGGCCGCTTGTATTTGTGATCTCATCCTTTTGGTCGTTACCCAGAGCTCATGACCATAGGTGAAAGTTCCGAGCTCCTCATTTTGGGGCCGCTTGTTTGTGATCTCATCCTTTTGGTCGTTACCCAGAGCTCATGACCATAGGTGAAAGTACGAGCACAGACTGACGGTAAATGGAGAGCTTTGCCTTTGGGCTCTGCTCCCTCTTCACCACAACGGTCCGATACATCAATCTCACGCTCCGTCCTCCCCTCACTGTGAACAAGACCCCGAGATACTTGAACTCCTCCACTTGACAAACACAGCGCTCGTACTTTTTACTCTTTTATATCTAATAATGTAGTGTACATGTGTGTGCTGAGAAAAGAAACTGAGTAAACATGTATATGCTTTAAATCATGTATATTTTTTACTTTAAAGGCACTAAACTTTTCTGATGGCGGATCCGTCGCTTGGAATGTCCCACAGTAAGACATTAAACATATCTATACCTAATCGTCAAGGAAACAAGCAGGTTACAAGTCAGATCTTTGAACATTTGGCATCTCTCTCAGTAAATAACAACACCTGTAATTGACTGAATTCGAGGTAGTTACATTTAATGCCACAGTGAGGGACATTCCAGGCAAAGCACGGCAGCGACCCCGTCTAGAATGTTCCATAATGCAGCTTTAAACTGTCAAAACAAATTTAATAGCTCATGTTGCAACACAGGCACCTGCACTGAGGAAAAATAAGATGACGAAGCATTTCAGCTCGAGCTCAGTGAATGAAGAACCACTCCCAAAAAAAACAACTGACAGAGTAATGATAAAGTGTTACTCAGACTTGTGAATGAAACAAAACACAACTATGGGTCTGTTTTTGATGAGGCAACAGCGTTCGTACATGGGTTAAAGCTCAAAAGAGTCAGTTTTGTGTAATATAGAACCCTTAAATGAATGAATGAATGAATAAATAAATACATAATAAATAAAGCGGTGAAGGGATGAAAGTAATTCCCTCCTTTCTGATGGACTCCTGAATGAATCTTTCAACATTTCTGCTCTCAAACTGCCTTTACAGCTTTAACCGACCTCAGTTCTCAGTGTGTCAGGAGGACGTCTTGCGCCCCCTGCTGGGCTTAAACAGGACTCGCTTTAGCTGTGTTTTTGTAGAGGATATTGCTGCTTTGACCAGAATGCTCCACCGTGTGGCATTAAACGTATGTGTATCTCCATGGAGACAAACAGATGGCAGAGCACAGCCAGAAAAGTGACATGGAGGCAGTGCACCTTTAAACTGAAACACTAATGTCAAAAAGCAGATTATAAACAGTTAGAAAAGCTTGAGTATGTGCAGGACTTGAATGACTTGAATCAGAAATAAAACTACATGAAATAAATCAATCAGTCAATAAATACTCAACATTTTATTTTTTTTTAATAATACACACATCAATGTTTGTACAGTCCACGTTAATATTCAGTAGATGGTAGTGTTGTACAAGTAGAGAAAAGATCTGTCTTGTATTTTTCTTTCTTCTACTCGGCCTATGTAGAGAAAAGATCTGTCTTGTATTTTTCTTTCTTCTACTCGG